>MU106251.1:0-35185 GCA_012274485.2 Sinapis alba
AAATTTCAGACACAAATCTGATGAAAGTTTTGCCGCCAAACAAATTTCAGATGAGTTTCGTACCTTCAAAATTTGGATTTGACTCTCAAAATCACACACAGAGCGCGAGAAACTTTGATTTCACCTCTAAAAATTTCTCAGGAATGGCGCTTTTGCTCATCCTTTTTCTTCCCCTTCTCACCTTCACTTCTTCCTCCCACCAAATCTTGATCTCGATATCGATCCTTCTCTCTCCTTCTCTCACTTACTTTCTGGCAATCTCTTCAATCCCTAAATCATGACGAAGCAAGAGATCTGCGTGAGGGTAACGAGAGCGGCGGCGAAGAGAAAGGCTATGGCCACGGAGGAGGGACGTATCACCAAGAAGAGAGTGGTTCTTGGTGAGCTTCCAAATCTGTCAAACGTCGCGAATCTCAATCAGAAGAGAGAGATCGCCAAGCCCACAAAGAGTCTTGGAGCGAAGCTGAGAAAGACAGCTCCGATGGCTTTGGCTACCGTAGAATTTGGATCTGACATTGATGCTCGATTTGATGATCCTAAGATGTGTGGACCTTATGTTTCCGACATCTACGAGTATCTCCGTGAGATGGAGGTACTAATAATCTCTCTTTTTAATTGATCCTTGTAATTAGAGTTAAACATCAATTAGCTTTAACTGAAGTTGGTCTGAAGAGTTTCAGTTTAAGATTTTCCCAATTTAGTTATATGTTCTTGTTTTTTAAATTTTAATGTGAACTCAGGTGAAGCCAAAGAATAGACCTTTACCTGATTACATCGAACCATGAGAGGTGTATTGGTTGATTGGTTAGTTGAAGTTGCTGAAGAGTACAAGCTCTTGCCTGAAACACTATATCTCACTGTCTCTTACATCGATAGATTCTTGTCCTTAAAGACTGTCAACAAGCAAAGGCTTCAACTTGTTGGAGTTTCTGCAATGCTTATTGCCTCGTAAGCATCTTTGAGATCCCTCTTGCTGTTATTAATATTTTCTCCTTTGCTATGTCTACATTAACTTATGAGATGATTCTTCTTCTTCTTTTGGTAATTGGAAATGAGTAGCAAGTATGAAGAGATAAGCCCTCCCAAAGTGGATGATTTCTGTTACATCACTGATAATACATTCTCGAAACAAGATGTGGTGAAGATGGAGGCAGATATACTTCTTGCGCTTCAGTTTGAAATGGGAAGACCTACAGTCAACTCTTTTATAAGGTTAGATTGTTTGATGAAACCATGTCTTATACTGATAAGTACCTATTGGTTCCTTGTCCTCATTTTGTGTGTGTGTTTCCTTTTTTTTTCTTTGGTTATGTACAGACGGTTCACAAGGGTTGCCCAAGAAGATTTCAAAGTAAGCTCTAACTGATTTACATTTATATAAAATGTGGAGTCTGAAGAGTGTCAAATGCTAAATATTCTTTTTTCTATGACTTTGTTTCAGGTGCGACACTTGCAGCTAGAGCCACTCTCTTTCTACTTATCAGAGTTGAGTATATTAGATTACAAAGCTGTGAAGTTTGTGCCGTCTATGTTGGCTGCTTCTGCTGTGTTTCTTGCTCGTTTCATCATCTGTCCAAAACAACATCCTTGGGTAAGCATTTTTTTCTCATTCTCTTCCATGTACAATGTTTTGAATGAGACACTAATCATCGATGGTTGTTGATTGATGTACAACAGAATCAAATGTTAGAAGAATACACAAAGTACAAAGCAGCTGATCTACAAGAATGTGTTGGAATCATACATGACTTGTATCTAAGCAGAAGGGGAGGTGCTTTACAAGCTGTAAGAGATAAATACAAGCACCACAAGGTAGATGATTAAAATGTTTGTTAATAATGAGATCATTTGAATTAGCATTCTTGATCCTTAATGTTTCTCTCTTCTTTTTTTTTGTTACAGTTCCAGTGTGTTGCGACCATGCCTGTATCACCAGAGCTACCAGTTACCTTTTGGGAGGATGTGACCATTTGATCTGAAACTGTTGGCTGAGATTTTGGTATCCTTTGCAAATGTTACCCAACTTGCTGGTCAAATAGTATACAGATCATTCTATAGCTGAACCTGGTCTAGTAAGAACTCTTGAAGTGAAGGCAGCAGAAAAATAATTTATGTATGTATGTAGTATGATTTGTCATTCAAGTATCGTTTTGTATACAAGATTAGTATGTACCCTGGAAGTTGGAATAATACAATGATATGATTTAAGTTGGAATAATACAGTAAAAATTAAGATTTTAGTTTGTTTAAGCGATGAGCATATTTTTATAAGAACAAAGAATATTTGCTAAGCTTAACTGATTCATCTTCAAAAGACTATGGAGGAAAATGCATATTTACATTTTTGACGGGAAATGCGTTATTACGTTTTAACGGAAAATACATTTTTTTGGTAGAAAAATGCATTTTTGCGGCTTTAGCGAGAAAATACGTTTTGTTTTTTTGGCGAAAATAGGTTTTTGCAGTTTTAGCAAGAAAATACATTTTTTTTTGTTTTTTTGGCGAAAATAGGTTTTTGTGGTTTTGCAGGAAAATGTGTTTGTACGATTTTGGCGTGAATATGCGTTTTTACAGTTTTAGTGGGAAAATATGTTTTACGATTTTAGTGGGAATGTGTGTTTTGCAGTTTTGGCGGGAAAAATTATTTTGCGGTCTTGACGGGAAATTGTGTTATGGTGGAAAAGTACAGTTTGCGGTTTTGGTAAGAAAATGCGTTTTTGCAATTTTGGCGAGAAAATACATTTTTGTGATTTTGGCAAAAAATGTGTGTTTTTAGTTTTGGCGAGAAAATGTGTTTTGCGGTTTTATCATTTTTTGTGAGTGACAAAAAATTATTAGGTTTACGTTTGTAATTTGTGAATTATATCAGGGGTATAATATACATTATACCATTTTGACAAAACCATTTCTATCTAGATCGTTCAATTAGGTTCAGCTGGCTGATTTTAAAAATTAAGCCTAAATTTATAAAACTCATCGAGATGAGCTATCCAGATGACTTGTAATTTAAAGTTTAAACGAACAAAACTTTCATTTTCATCCATTTGGCTCATCTCCATCCAGATGGCTCATCTCCATCCAGATGGCTCATCTGGACGGTGAGACAAATAACCCCTACAAATAATTAGTTACAAGTTCCTTATATCTCATCATGACTATCCGAAAGTAGTTCTGCTATGTTGTATATTTAAGATCTGACAACAAAGCTCATTATAACAAAACCTCTCCCTTTATATGTTAGATAATACATTACGGCCATCAGCCCTTATGTATTACCCATAAATGATACTAGCTCAAGTTATCCTAAAACAAACTTTATCACATAAGAGATCAATTGCATTACTCAGGAATCAAATCTATATGGAGCATAGATACATAATAAATTATAGAAATTAAGATTAAGCTAGATAATAATATTAAAAGTAGCAAATAAAACAATATATATATTGGTTGTAAGATATATGGGAAAAACGTTAGACTTAGAGTCTTGCAATCAAAACTAAAATCTATAGATGCTAAGGGTATGATAGGTACCGTCTTAAAACTCAAACTCAATTAGTAGAATATCCATGATATCGCATGCGAGTCCAATTAGATGTCTAAACCATAATATTTCAACTATCGTATGTTAATTCAAAGAGAGTGTCAATAGATACTAATGAGTATCGATCGACGCTTCTTTTAGATAAGCGTTAAGTTCTAATTTGATATGCTCACTAGATTTAATTAAACCAGCGCTCGCGTGCGCCTAATAACCTAATTCAACAAAATTAGTTTCTGGAATTGAACCCACTCCTGCAGTTGTCGATTATCTTAAGTTCAGGATTCTAGTTAGCTACTCTAAAACACAAACAATTAGATCAATTATGTGAAGGATCCAATTAAATCATCCTAGAAATTCTATATTCTATAAAATCATCAAAACCCTAGAAAAACCCTAAATCAAACAAGTAAACTATTCAGACATAGTAAAGCAAAACACATAGATAAACTGAATTAATTTCATTAAAAGATATAGTAAGAAATATTGGAGTTTTAATACAAATCTCTGAAAAAGTAATAAAAGTTTTTAAGAATAATAATAATCTCTTTTTAAAAGGTCACTCTGCCTAAACAATGGCATGGAAACTATAAATACTAAGTATTAAGTCGGTGAGGGTAACCTTGTAATTTGTGGAAACTTCTGGCCCAAACCCGATTTCTGGAAATAAAGTCGGTTGTATCGATCGCTACTAAAGGTTGTATCGATCGCTACTAAAGGTTGTATCGATCGACACTCCTTTTATATCTCAATTCTGACTTCTTTGAACAGCTACATGTTCTTCCTTTTTAAGTTCCAAAATACTTCAAAATCTCCACAATGCTCCAAAACACATCTAGACCTGAAAAGGCTCTATATACATTCGAAACATAACATAAAAACTCTAAAAAGAACTTATATACATACTATGGCTAAAACCTGGTAAAATCCATAGTATATCAACTCCCCCATTTTTCATGTCCTCAAGAAAAATATAGAATAATCTTGCGAAAGAGGTTTGAAAAATGAAGAGACTCACCATCTCTTTAGAACACCACGATCACCCTACTATATTGCAAGGCATTTACATGTACTTAGCTCCATCTTAGCAACCTATCTTACCACAGTTATACCGAACACTATCTGACATACTTCTCTACTAACCTGATTTCTTAAATATAAAAGTGCAGTGCAAGCTTTATCTTGGGAATATCGATCAAAAAATACATGAACTCTTACCTCAACATGTTTCTCAGCACACATTCAGTCTTCTCTAGTCCTTCTTCTCTCTCTTTCTCTCTTTTCTGATTTTTTTTTTTCCTTTTTTCTTTTCAGCTCTGCAGAGTGTAGGCGAATAGTGTGATCATAGGAAATGTTCATACCCCTCGCTTCCAATAATGTGTAATCATTCCTTTGAATTAGAATAGTGGGATCATAGGAAATTTTCCTACCCCTCTGCATCTCATGAAATTATCTCAATTTTTTTCTTTTCTAGATGCCGAAGAGAGCAAAGAGGGGAACCAGAAACACACAAACTTTTACCTTCTAGAAACACAAAGACTTCTACCTCCATCTTACTCTTTTTTGACTCAATAAAACAATAAAATTGACACTAAAAATAAATAACGTCAGTAACTCCCTCCCTCAAATTTAAACAACACTATCCCAGTGTTATACATTCTAAAGTTGGTGAAGAAAATAAATCATATATAAAAATTTAACAATGAGAAATGGTCGTACTTGCCTTCTGATGTGAGTGTACGACACAGTAAAGTGACAATCGATACTTGTATTATGCTTTGTTGATTGACATTGATCAGGTGTCGGTAGATGCTTGTTCAGACTCGTCTTCCTTGGATTTTTTAAAACCTGAAATAAATTAAATACGAAAATCACTAATAAAAAAATAAATCAAATTTAAAACTTACTATTGGGTTGTTTTCCATTCAACGTTTGTTTATAGTTTTTAGCTTGACGTTTTGGAGGTTTGGACTAGTATGGAGGTAAGTGAAAACTTGTTGGGAAACAAGTCTCAACATCTTCTTTGCTCATCTTGAACCAGGTGCCCATAAAACTTTTTTATGGTTTCTTCTCCTTTGGTTATGTATTTTTGCTGTCTTTGAATAATAGTACTAGTGTAATCCACTTTCAGCTCTAGTTTTTCCATACATTTTCTCAACTATCGAATATTGTTGTTAAGACAGTAGTAAGTTGCATCCAACCTTCTACAAAAATCATTAAACATCCTTTTCTGGGTTGTAACAACTTCAAACATCTCTTCAACATGATCTCTCCTGATAAATTCAGGTGGGCTCCAATAGCAAGATTCATGATAATCTAGCTTCAATTTTTTTTCTTAATGTGGTAGGGTAAGAAAATGTCTTTCTACACTTTCATCACTCTCAAGAATCTCTGCTATATCAGCCTTATAAACATTTATGATTCTTCTATCATTAGCTCTTACGTTTCCCTCTTGATCTCTGTAAACAATATACTCATATAGTGCAAGTATTAAATGTGGTGGTCTCTGTGAAATAGCTCTGGAAGTAACTAATTGTAGCTCGAAGGCATCTTGTCGTTCTGAAATAGTTGTGGTGCCGATAGATGCTGGCTGAGTGTCGATCGACACTTCATTCATCATCTTCATTCTTGCAACCAAAATAAGAATAGACTACTTATTTGTATGCATGTCGCAAACAGCTCCTACAATAGCCATAAATGCTTTCCCAAGCAGTACGGAAGAACTCCGGTCTATCTGAATATCCATAACGTGAAAATCCATTAGAACTAAGGAATTGCCGATTTGTACCTGAAGGTTTCTGACAATTACTCTTGAATCCACCTTAGAGCAATTCACAAAAGTGAATTACTCACCAGAAGGTTTTATCTTCAGACTAAGCTGATTAGCCATTACCTTAGGCATGATGCTTACTAAAGAACCCATATCGCATAATGCATTCGGATAGCTGTGACCTCCAGCAATGCATGGAACTACAAACTTCCCGAGGTCATTTTTGTCTTCAGTGTAATCCTCTGCTTCATCTTGCCTCTAAGCTGATGGAACATACTGTCGATGTCCTCTTATGTCTCTCTTCTCTCTCTGAAAAACATCTAGAGCCTATAGGTGTAAGAAGCCTAACCGAATGGCTCATCTTCAAGGATCATCAGTATCCTCTTGGTAAAACTATCAATCTCTTTATCATTAGTTTCTCTCCGTAGATGCTTAGGAGATTTGATATTTTTCCTCTTTCCAATAGCTACCTGCCCCTCAGTATCCTGCTGGATGATAGTAGGCTATGGTGCATCATACTGGAGGACGTTGACCATAATTCAGTTGCTGATTGATGTCAACTGTCAGCCTCGTTTCTGTCTAAGATGGGTTTCGATCGACATAAAGCCGGTGTCAATCGATGCTTGGCAATTGTACACGGTAAGTTAATGTGGGCAGACGGGTGTCAATTGATGCTTGCGTAGTGTTTATCGACACTAGCTGTTAGTCAAGAATCCATGGACCCTACAGGGGTGTCGATCGATGCTCCTCTGATGGTGCTGAACGACACCAGTGTGTGCTGCCAAACGACATCACTTGCCAGAAATCATTATCTATGATGACACTCATGTGCAGTTTCTGTCCAGACTCACTTTTCCCTTTAATCAAGGCTTCTTGTCTCCTCACAACATCGCTAGTCTGAACCATTTGAGTCTCCATCTTATGCATATGGGTGTTGAGTGCTCCAAACTTATCATTCAGATTTGCATAAATAGCATCAATCTTCCTATTAAATAGTACAATCAACTTATGCTGTCCCTCAAGAACCTTATCAATCATGGATTCCAATTGCTCTTATGAGTTGCTGGAGCAGGATTCTGGTAAGAAAATGCTCCATAATTCTTTGTGAAGCCACTGTTGTTGCTGAATGCGAGCCTTGGTTGTTAATGAAATTACTTCTTTGACCAGCACCAGTGAAGTTCATGTTGCCACTCTGATTCCCAGACCCCTGACTCTTAAAACTAGAACCACTAACGTAGTTCACATCCTCCTCATACAGTTTTGTCTTAACATCAATCATCCGCTCTTTATCCAAACTTTCAGCCTATTTCTTTCTCTCATAATCAGTGTTCGTGGTCCTATTGCTAGACGCCAAGTTCTCAATAAGTCTCACAACTCTTCTGGATTTCTAGTGTTGAAATATCCCTCACTAGCTGTGTCTAAAGCCATCTAATAAACCTGGGCAAGACCTCTGAAGAAGGTACTTAGCAGATGTATCTTGTTGAACACATGGTGTACGTGGACAGTCTCTCTAATATGACTTGAATAATTCAGTAGGTCCCTGAGTAAACATGGAGATTATGTTCCTCAAGTCTTCAGATCTTGCATCATCAAATAAGTTATGCAGGTAGGCGTTCTTGCAGTCCATGATGTAAGAGATCCTGATGGCAGTCAATATGAAGCATCTCCATCAAGTGAGTAATTGAAGAGCTTACATAGAAGGTAGTTCTCATGGATTCCATTTCCTTTGATAGCAGACACTAAATCCTCGAACCGCTCTAGATGGTCCATATGATGCTCATGTGGGAGCCTATGATAAGGCCTCAATCTCACGAGTGTAAAGTATGCTAATTTCAGCCCGAAATCATGACTCTAAAAGGTAGGAGGACAAATAACAGATCTATTGGCGTAGAGCTGATCTGGACAGTTGTAGTCAACCAACATTCTCGGTAGAGCAGCTTCAACATTCTCAGCATTAGTAGCTTCTACATCAGCTGCTTCTGGATCAGAGATTACAGCCCCCTGATCATCTAGTCTCTGACCTGCTGCATTACGCATATGACCCTCAGGATCATGCTAATCTCCATTCGCATCTCGGATTAGCACAAGAATCGCATAAATTTTTCTCGTTCGCAGGTTGGCGTCGATCGACGAAGTAGAGGTGTAGGTCAATGCTACTCGCTTCCCTTTGATTGTGCGTTCAAGTTGTGTAGGATGAGTATTCCAAGAGATCACTTCCTTGTTGCTTATGGACTGTTGGACATGCATCTGAAAGACACAAGAACCAAGCCTAACGGCGAATCCAATGCTCCTCGATAACATGGCCAAATTTGATGCTAGCTCAAATTACTATAAAGCAAACTCTCTCAAATAAGAGATCAACTGCAATACTTAGGTATCAAATAAACAAGGAGCCTGGAAACACAATATACTATATGAATTAATATTAAGCTAAACAATAATAATAAAAATATAAATAAATATTGGGTATAAGATATATGGAAAAGACGCTAGACTTAGGGTTTCATGCATGCAATCAGAACTAAAATCAATAGATGCTAAGGATGTGATAGGTACTGTCCAGAACTCAAATTCAATAAGTAGGATATCCCTGCTATAGCATGCAAGTCCAATCATATGTCTAAACACTAATATTCCAACTCTCGTATGCGAATTCAAAGAGAGTGTCGATCAATAGTAGTGAGTGTCGACCGATGCTTCTATTAGACAAGCGTTAAGATCCAATTTGATATGATCACTATATTTAGTTAAACCAGCCCCTCGTGTGCACCATACAACCTAGCTCAGCAGAATTATTTTTAGGAATCGAATCCACTCTCGCGGTTGTCGATTATCCTAAGTTCATGGTTCTAGTTAGCTACTATAGAACACAAGCAAATAGTTTAATTTTGTGAAAGATCCAATTAAATCACCCTAGCATTTCTATATTCTATAAGTTCATCAAAACCCTAGAAAAAACATAAATCTAATAAGTAAACTATTCAGACATAGTAAAACAAGACATAGAGATAAAATAAATGAATTGCATTAAAAGATAAAGTAAGAATTACTGGAGTTCCAATACAAATCTTTGAATGAGTCTTGATCTTCTCTCAAAATCCTAATAAAATTTCTAATATTAATAATAATATATTTTTTTTTAACAGGTCTCTCTGCCTAAACATTGTCATGTAAACTATAAATACTAGGTAATCAGATAAGACCCGTGCCATGCACGAGAAATTTGATATTTAAAAATATTTATAATCCATTTATAAAAGAAAAGATGTATATATGTATTTTTCTTCCCAAACGCATTGGATCATTTAATTTTATAAAGTTTCATTCGTTATGGACCTATAACAATTGTTAAAATTCCACTAAAATGTGATTGGTTGATTTTAATATTTTTGGTCAAAAGGCATTAAACCGAGCTTAATATCATTGTCTGAGATCCCAATATATAAAAGGCTTTCAACAAGAGTTTTCAGCTATGCCACCTAAGACTAAAAAATCAACCAATGATAGAAGAGTATGCTGCCACATCACCATAGATTTATCTAATAATTTGGACAATCCGTTTGGTCTCCTAAATATTTATCATGACCCAAGTTGAGCCCAATCCCGAAAATCTAATCTCAGATGCATCAATTGAGTTGAACCCGTCTTTTCAACGTCTCAGTTGTGTTTACTCTCTCCTTGACAATGCTCCACCTTCTCGCGCTGATCCGTCTAAAACCTAAATCACCAGAAATCCAAAACATCCACTGAAAAAAACACAGCCATGGGCATTAAATCTACGGTAAGTCTCCCGTTGCCGTTTATTTTAAGGACATGACCAACAAAATCTGAGCTACAATTTTGGTTGAACCATTCCTGGGAGGCTAGATACATTGTAAATGGTGGGCTCTTTATTCGGTTAGAGCTCCTCCTCATCTACAAACAGGTTTGAGTGCTTATTGTGTCGTGCCAACATGTTTACACTCATGGCCTTTATATTTTCTCTGTTTTGAATTTTCAAAATACATGGATGAATAGATGTTAGTACCAACAAATACATTTGTTCTAATCGTGAGTTACGGCCTCACATCAGACTTATCACTGCACAAGGGTACGTTCTCTTAGATCTTTTGATCTTCGATCCCATCATCTTCCAAGGTAACCGGTGAAAACTCCTCCTATAAATTTGTTTGTTGCATGCGATGAACATCTACTCAACGGCTCAAAGAAGTATTAGTGTATTACTTTTGATTATGTCTAATGAAACAGAAAAGAATCTGATCTGTTTTCTTTTTTAATTTCTGTTTTCATCTTCGTTTCTTGACAGGTTCTGGTATTGTCAAATATCTGTTTCGTTTAGAATTTCATTTTAGGTCTGCTTGAGCCATGAGAAAGAAGGCAGTAAAGAAGTTTTCATGAAGTATTGTGTCCAATGGACTTCTTGATACTCTCGCCAAAGGTATAGTTTCTTTTTTTTTTTGTATTGGCGAAGGTTCTTCTTAAAAAAAAAGAATATTGATATGTTCTAAAATAATAATTTGATTTGTACTAACACAATGGTGGTCTTTAATGTAGTTCTGGTTGCTTTGTATGAGCATAATCACAAGCCTCCTCTGCTTCAGAAGTTTCTGGAAAGGTATTTTGTTTCTAACATTATACATTATNGTTTCTTTTTTTTTTTGTATTGGCGAAGGTTCTTCTTAAAAAAAAAGAATATTGATATGTTCTAAAATAATAATTTGATTTGTACTAACACAATGGTGGTCTTTAATGTAGTTCTGGTTGCTTTGTATGAGCATAATCACAAGCCTCCTCTGCTTCAGAAGTTTCTGGAAAGGTATTTTGTTTCTAACATTATACATTATTTCGTAATAGAATACCATAATAAAGTGACATAATCTTCAGTCCAAGTTTTACTGAACCAAGTGATACATTTTGTGAACCAAATCCTAATATAAATTAGGTCAACATGTATAATTTATCACGTTTTTCAGAACGTTAATGAGAGTTTTGGTTAGGTCTTAAAATCTGAAGATCACTGCTTTTCTTAGTTTCTGTAAAAAAGTTTCTGGGTACTATATGATCCTTTTGTTTTGGTTGTTGGAAATTTCATCTCTTGAGTTTTTGGTTTTGCTTCAGATTCATTCAGCAAAAGTTATGAGGTCTTTCTCTGACTTTTCTGACTATGTGAAGCTTGAAGTGGCGAAGACTTATTTTCAAATAAAGTATAATGAACATCTGCCTAAACATCAGGAAACATTGGGAGAGGTATCCTTCCTAACTTGAATTTGATTATCATTAAACCATCCATAGTTGGGTAGCAAATGAGTCATGATTATGTAGTTCCTTAATGTTGGCATTACGATTTTTGTCTTCACCGCTCTTAATCATAAACATATTTAGTCTCCTTTATTTACTGAAATTACTTAGGACTATAGCCATTAGAAACCAGTGATTTCGAGTAGGTAATTCTATACATACCTAAATTTTGTCATGGTTACTAACTTCATGTTAATTCCTCCGTTCAAATATAAAACTGTCAAAATCTATTTCACACGTATTTCTAGATATAGGTTCATTTCTCTGGCAATTGATCATCTTTGGATCATGAGACAAACTTCTTTATTTTATACTATACGGTAGTTTACCTTGACACAATAATACATTCTTTTAGTTGATGGAGAGGGACAATCTCAAGATATAGTTAAAAACATTGTAAATATGATTACACGGGTTTAATCCCATTCAAACACACATATATATATAGATTGAATATGTTGTTTGGTTTTAGTATAGATCATATGTTGCAGTGAAAGATTCAGTTATGATTTTCAAAAACGGGAAAAGACAAACCCAGAAACAAGGGCATAAGTTTTAAGCACTTTATACACAATTTCTAGGATTGAAGGACCAATAAACAAAAAAAACTTACATTACTGGCTTTTAACTTAATAAATAGTCCTTTATACAAGCTCCCACTTCACTTTCTTTATTCAAATTCATTTAATAATTATACCTACGTATAGGCCAAGTGATGTGTGTTTCTTTGTTTTACTATATATCTGAAATATCTAATGGCCATGACTAAAGAATCTCCAAAAAGCTTACTTTTGATCTATTGAACTCTGATGTAATGTATTTTTTTCCCATTACCTTATGCCAAACATCCTTTACCTTATTTATTCGTTCTCAATTTTTAATATTTGTAGACATTTTCCTTCAGTTCTTTATAACTGAAACTTAATTAGTACGTCACTAGGGTTTGGTTCCATTTTCATAATTATTTGTTTGCCCATAGTGGACTACATTACGTAATGAATACGCAAAAAAAAAGTTTACTCTCAAAATCTAAAAACAAGTTTAAACTTTTTGGCTGCTATCACTATTTTATTTTAGTAATTTTATTCTTTTACTCAATCAATGATCAAAAATTCGTTGTGCAGTAATTAAAAGCTTTATATAAGCCTAACAACTTGACGGGTTATTTGGATCTAGACGGAGACTACATGTTAAAAAAGTTTTTGTTTCTTATTATATATTATAAAAAAAATTTCTTAGATAGACTTTTTTAATTTGTTCTTCGCAAAAATAGTTCTTAAGGAAGAAAATGACCAAAATAATTTCTTTAGAAGCTAAAATTTTTATTTATATGTATTTATACCTCTAGGGTTAACTAATTTAGACTTTAGGGTTTAGAGTTAAGGGGTGGGTTTGGGGATAGGGTTTCAAATTTCAAAAAATAAATAAAAATAAATGAAAATTTCAAAAAAAAATGCTATTTTGGTCATTTTATTTTTCTAAGGCTATTTTTGTGACAAAAACTTAAAAATGACTATTTAAGAGAATTACCCCATATTATATAGTTATAGATATTTTTAGTTTTAATTATAAATTTATTTTGATAAAATGTAAAAATTAGATATTTTAAGAAAAATAAAAGTATACAAATTTGTGGACTTATACTGCCATTATTACTTGATTAAAACCTATTTATATCAACTTAAATCGAATTAGACCTTTTTTAAATCGATTTAATACGAAGTAAATTGATCTGAACTATTTAAATCAGAAGAAAATCGTTATGACTAACCAATTTGTCTATGCGAGCATTTGTGCGCCGCTAAACTGGTTTGTAGAATTTATAAAAAGAAAGAAACACATGAGACCTAAATAAAGACTTTATGTGTTAGGGGATGGGGTGCTGCCAAACAATACCTCAGTTATACCTCATAACATTGAGCTATTAAGAAGTACAAAGCCAATATTAATTTTGAATGGTGTAATAAAACAACTGTGGTGAAGTATTTAGGGTGTTTTGTAAAAGTAATCCAAAACAAAAAGTCAAATGCAAAATTAACCTATGTTTTTTTTAGGACTTTCATTTGCCTTTTGTACCTTAAAAACCTGGATTATTCACGAAAATGCCATTACTTTTTTTCTTTCAAAATTGATTGTTTTACTTTATCATCCTCATCTTCATCTCTTATTTACAATATTACCATTGGCATCAATACATCAACCACCATGAACAACCAATTTGAAGCTCTTAATGCACCTAAAATTTGATTTTCACTCTTTGTAAATTATTTCTTATGCAAAAAAACCTACATCTCTCTTCACTTTCTCTCTATATTCACCCAAAACTCAATCTTTTGAATCTAAACATTCAAATATTCATGTACCCATTCAAGTTTATAATTACTGGTCATTAAAGAGGGATCGATTTCTGGGTGAATTTTTGTGTGTTTGGAGAAGCTAAGCAAGTTACCTCAGTCGTTGAAGGTATGAAATTGAAACTCTTTTTTGAACTGTACGTCGGAAGACTTACCTGTAAGTCGTCTGACACCCAGACGACTTACAATGAAGTCGTCTGGGAGTCAGACAACTTACATGTAAGTCGTATGGTCAATGCGGAGGTTAGTTTTGCATTTGGCTTTTTAGTATTTTCTTGAGACAACTTCCACATAAGTCGTTCAGATTTTCAATGTTAACAAAAAAATTGAAATTTATTCAGACGACTTACATGAAAGTTGACTGGTCAGAGACGACTTACATGAAAGTTGACTGGCCAGAGACGACTTACATGTAAGTCGTCAAGCCGACGACTTCCAGGTAAATCATCTAACATTTTCTCAGAATGTTGACTCGGTTGAGACGAATTCCAGATGACTTCCAGGTAAGTCGATTTAGGTTACTTGTGCAATTGATAATTTAAACCTAGATATTTAATTTTAAGTAGACGACTTCCTGGAAGTCGTCTGTCGAACAAAAAGTGACGTCCGGATTTTTTAGACAAGAATCTGGTCAAACCTTTAGTTTCGACAGACGACTTCCAAGAAGTCGTCCAATGGACAATTTCCTGGAAGTCGTCTACTTAAAATTAAATATCTAAGTTTAAATTATCAATTGAAAAAGTAACCTAAGTCGACTTACCTTGAAGTCGTCTGGAATTCATCTCAACCGAGTCAACATTCTGAGAAAATGTTAGACGATTTACCTGGAAGTCGTCGGCTTGACGACTTACATGTAAGTCGTCTCTGGCCAGTCAACTTTCCGACACAATTCGGTCAATTGCAAAAGTAACTTGTTTATTCCAGATGACTTACATGTAAGTCATCTAAATAAATTTCGATTTTTTTTTGTTAACAAAGGACGACTTATTTGGAAGTCGTATGACTGGATGACCTCACTTTAAGTCTTCCTTTGTAAATATTCAATTGCAAATATGACTTAAACAGACGACTTCCAGGAAGTCGTCTGCTGGATGACTTCCTGGAAGTCGTCTACTGGACGACTTTTTGGAAGTCGTCTACTGGACGACTTCTTGGAAGTCGTCTGTGTTGACGACTTCCAGAGCAGTCGTCTAGGTCAATCATTAATAAACTTTTATTTTTTCAAAATTTTTAATGGATTTATAATATTTTCTTGTTAATTCATGTATATTAGTCAATATTGCGGCTATTGAATGAAATTTATAACTTAATTGGTGATATTTATGAGCTTACCAATATACATGTTATTAACCTTCTGTTTATAGTAGACGACTTCCTGGAAGTCGTCCAATTCGTCTCTCTTAACTTTTTTGAATTGCTTTTCTATGTTTGCTAATGTGAATTAATAATGATTCTCTGCAGATGATACGTCTTATTCCTTTAGTATACGGAGAATGGTCAGTGAAAGACGACTCTTGGGATTTTGTGGTTGATAAAGCTAAAGGAGCGAGAATATTCTTTTTGAGTGAAGATTCTACACATGCCAAACTTGTTGAAATGGTTTTAGAAGATTATAATATGGAAGCAGAGATTGTGGAGTTAACCTACTTATTACCTGAAGCAATGATGCATCAAAACACTCCTCCTATTCATGTTACAAGTGATAGACAAGTTCAAAACTTGATCGAGATCACTAAAATGCATGATGTACGTCTTTCTGTTTCAAGCCGAATGAAGCTGGGAACGGTTATAGAAGCTGAAGATTCTAATAAAATTTCAGAGAAATGGGAAGAAGATGATGATGGGGTTGAAAATGATGATTGGGAGGAGGATGTTAACTTGCGTGAAGCTGAAAATGATGATTGGGAGGACGATGTTAACTTGCTTGAAGCTGAAAATGATGATTGGGAGAAGGATGTTAACTTGCCTGAAGCTGAAAATGATGATTGGGAGGAGGATGTTAAAGCGGAAGATCTTGGTGAAGATTATAGCGAGGATGAGGATGAGGAAGAGGATGAAGAAGATAATATATGTTTTGAGGATCTGAAAGAGACATATGGTAGTGAATGAGGAAACTCGAATGCCACCAATATTTATGTCAACCAGAGTTTTGTTAGCAAGGATGCACTAGTTTCAGCGCTGCGATTGATAGCGGTGAAGCGTAAGTTCTCCTTCAGAATATTCAAGTCAACAAAAACTCTATTTGTGGCAACTTGTCGTGTTAATGGGTGTGGATGGAAGCTTAGAGCTAGTGTGAAACATGGAACAAATACGTTTTGGGTAACCAAGTATCTGAGCACTCATACATGTTTGGTTTCGGACCGACTGGCTGTGCAGAAACATTGTACTCCGAAGTATGTTGGAAGGCTTTTCATCGATCGCGTTGGAATCATTGATGGGTTTAATCCGGTGCATATCAAAGATGCGATGAAAAATATGTTTGGCATGACTCTAGATTACACCACCTCATACAAAGCATTGTTATATGCGCAAGAATTGGTGAGAGGATCAGCAGAAGATGGGTATGAGCGTTTGTCTTCATATTTAGAGCAAATCAAATTATCAAATCCGGGTTCTATCACTAGTATAGAACTTGATTCTGAGAGTAGATTTAAGTATCTATTTCTATCTTTTGGAGCTTCTATTGCTGGATTTCAGTTTCAAAGAAGAGTCATCGTGGTGGATAGGACTCACCTAAGTGGGAAGTATGGAAGTGTTATGTTAGTAGCAGCTGCACAAGATAACAATCTTCAGATATTTCCGTTGGCTTTTGGAATTATAGATGCTGAAAATGAAGATTCTTGGGAATCGTTTTTCACAAAATTGACGACTTGTATAACTGATCAATTTGCTTTGGTGATAGTCTCTGACCGACACATAGGCTTTATAAAGGCTTGTGACAAAGTGCTTCCTTGGGCAACCCGAAGAATATGTTATTATCACCTACAATAGAACATTGTCAAAAACTTTAAAGGAAAGCATCTCTTATACTTGGTCAAAGGTGTTGCGTATGCTCATACACTTGACGATTTTAATCGGTACATGGACGAGATACAGAGTGCAAACCCGGCTCTTGCAACATATTTGGAGAAAGCCGATGTGGCTCTATAGTCAAGGGTTCATTGTCAAGGAGAAAGGTTCAACATAAAAACGAGCAACATCGCTGAATCTATTAATTCTGCACTCAAAAAAGCAAGAGAGTTTCCCATACCATTCCTTTTGGAATTTATAAAGGAGAAGCTAGGAAGGTGGTATTGGAAAAGAAGAGAAGGTGCTTTGAGTCTCACATCTGAACATAGCCGAAAAGTTGAAAGCTTATTGGCGGTTCGTTCAGAGCTAGCGAATCATTTGACCGTCCAACCAATCGATGGATGGCGATTCTTTGTAACAGGAGGTATCCGAAACTGTATTGTTGATTTGGAACATGGAATGTGTGATTGTGGTGTATATGCAGTGGAGAAAATACCTTGCTCACATGCCATAGCAGCTGGAAATCATGCTGGATTGCATATCTCTACCCTAGTATCATCGTTCTACTCAAAGGATACTTTGTTTGCAGGATACTCACAAAATATATATCCTCCTGCTGGAGAAGTTAAGGCAAGCAAATGTCTTCCACCGAATGTAAAGCGTCCACCGGGAAGACAAAAGAAATCAAGATGGCAATCTTGGTTGGAGCTTTCCAAGATGAGAGAACACAAACCCAGGAAGGAACACATGGTTTATAGATGTTCAAACTGCAAAGAAACAGGTCATACAACTCCACATTGTGAGAATTGATCTTCTAGACGACTTCTGGAAGTCGTCTGGTGGAAGTCGTCTGTATGTAGTCGTCTGGAAGTCGTCTGGTAGAAGTTTTCAGGTGGAAGTCGTATGGTAGTCGTCTGGAAGTTGTATGTATGTCGTTTGGTGAAAGTCTTCTGGTGGAAGTCGTCTGGTAGTCGTCTGGAAGTCGTCTGTATGTCGTCTGGTGGTAGTCGTTTGTATGTCGTCTGGTGGTAGTCGTCTGGAAGTCGTCTATATCTCATATATATATCGTCTGGTGGAATCTTCTGGTGGAAGTCGTCTGGTAGTCGTCTGTATGTTGTCTGGTGGTAGTCGTCTGTATGTCGTCTGGTGGTAGTCGTCTGGAAGTCGTATTTATGTCGTCTGTATGTCGTTTGGAAGTCTTTTATCTTATTATTATGATCTTGTTATGAATGTTATTATGATCTTGTTATGATCTTGTTATGAATACAAAATATAAAATAATCCGAACTTCCAAATATATACAATGATCTTGTTATGAATACAAAATATAAAATAAGCTTACAAAATGACTTATACAAAAAATGACATATACAAAATAAGCTTACGAAATAAATTTTTCAGTTTTGGGTTAGGGTTAGAAGACTTCCACATAAGTCGTCTGGTAGTTGACGACTTACAGGCAAGGCTTCTAATCATACATGCCATGGTTGACATCAACGTCAGTTATCTCTGTTTGATGGGCGTCGCGGGATCTCTTCAAATATATCCACCGCCATCTTCTCCCTAATAGCCTTGCTGTTCTTGGGATTCAAGGAACCGGAAAATAGAAAGCCAAGTGAATGACATTCAATGTACTTCAAGGCGAAGAGGCCACAATCTCCACTTTCACTCTGAGGTGCATTCGCAACCTCATACGTGAATGGCTCCAGTGAGTATTTGCAACGTTCTTCAACTGTCGCAGCGCACTCAACAAGCAAATAAGGGACCATATTGACAAAAGGCACCATTACCTTATCCAGCTGTGCTTTTCTAATACATCCAATAATGCTGTCCCAGACGACTATGTGCCTCTTAGGGATCGATATCTAAATAGCAAGCCAATGACTGTTCTTGTAGTTCACTGGCGCATATATATCATCGACATGTATCCCCCAAATCTTGTTCGTCTGGCAAAATGAGGGTACAATGCCTCCGTATAAATTCCACGCCCCCCAAGGAAGCCTTCTTCCTAAACCGTTTGCATCCAGCTCCGAACTCACCCAATCCAGGTATTTGCTCATCCACCACTGTACAAAGGCATGATCAAGAATACACATTCTTTCATTCCTAAACATATGTGGATCATTGGTGTACCGTTTCCTCAGCATATTGATAAAAACATCCATATGCTGCAATGAAAAAGAATAAAAGTCAGACGATTTAACAAATATGGAAGACTTAACTAGGTCTTCTAACCTGGACGACTTCCTAGACGACTTACAGGAAGTTGTCTGGTAAGTCGTCTAAGTTAGAAGACTTAGTTAAGTTTAGTTAAGTCTCACCAGCTGTATAGACACTTACAGAGCTGGTAAGCCATTCCAAGGGGGTTCGGAGGGTCCAATACCAGAGACTTAGACATCCTGGTGCTTTCTTTTTAAGAGGGCTTCTATACCATCTGCAAACACCAAAAGTACATAAACAATCAGGTAATGGAAGTTGTCTGGTAAGTCGTCCAAGAAAGAAGACTTACCTATCTTTCTTCAGCATATTGGTAAGCGCTGAAGATCTGCGCTTGTCAACAGGTAATGCAAAAGGATCGTAGCCACGTCCAATTTTCTTGTTTGAAATGATAATTTTGGATGTGCTGTTTCCCTGAAAAGGAGATTGCTGTGAGGAAGCAAGCTTCCTGTCTCGTTCACTCCTTCCCCTGACATTTGCCTAACCAGCCTCACTCTTTGCAAGCCTTCTAGCTTCCTCGGCCTCTAGATCTGAAGCAGTTGGTTTTTGCTTGTCCATTATCACAATACTCCCTTTAGATGCTTTGCTTTCTTCGGCCTCTTTGGCCTCTTTCACCTCTTTGGCCTCTTTCACCTCTTTGGCCTCTTCTGCATCTCTAGCCTCTTTGGCCTCTCTGGCCTCTCTGGCCTCTTTTGCTGCTTTGGCATCTTCGTCCGATTTGGCATCTCTAGCCTCTTTGGCTGCTTTGGCATCTCTGAGTGCTTTGGCTGCTTTGGCCTCTTTGAGTGCTTTGGCCTCTTTAGCTGCTTTGGCTGCATCAGCCTCTTTAGCTGCTTTGGCTGCATCGGCCTCTTTAGCTGCATGGGCCTCTTTAGCTGCTTTAGCTGCTTTGGTTGCCTTGGCCTCTTCGACCTCTTTGGCTGCAATGACCTCTTCGGCCTCTTTGGTTGCATTGGCTTTGACCTCTTCGGCCTCTTTCGCTGCATTGACCTTGGCCTCTTCGGCCTCTTTAGCTTCATTAGCCTCTTCGGCCTCTTTGAATGCATTGGCCTCTTCGGCCTCTTTGGTCCCTCTGGTCTTTTCAGTCTCTTTCATCTCAGTGTCCTTTTTGGACACACTCGGATCTCCTTTTTCCCCATTTACACTTTCACTCTGCAAATAAACCAAAGAAGATGACTTAAAATCTTAACGCAAAAGAATAAAAGTCAGACGACTAACTAGACGACTTAACAAACGACTTACCAGACGACTTCCAGTAAGTCGTCTGATGAGACGACTTACCAGACGACTTCCAGGAAGTCTTCTCGAGGAAGTCGTCTGGTAAGTCGTCTGGTAAGTCGTCTCACCAGATTGCAATGAACATTAAGAAAAACAAAGAACCATAATATTTTATAAAATTTGAACCAACAATGCATTCTGATTTACAAAAGAAGCAAATCATTTTTTTTCTACTATATTTCTTAAAAGTTCTTCCGGATTTTTTTCTGGGAGAGGTACTAACCCCGAATTCGTCCGTGCGTTTAGGGAGTTTAGAAGGGGTGTGAGAAGCCTCATTAGAAGCAGTCCCTTTGGTGCTTTTGGCAAGCTGCTCCAGAGCTTCGACCCTTTCGGCAACAACTTCGATCCTATCGGCAACATGTTTGATCTCCCTAAGGATCATCCCAAAACCATTCCTCATGGCATCAACATTTTCAAAAACTTCTTGGGTAATCCAACCCACATGAGCCTCTCCTACCTCTCGAGGAGTCTCTTCTGCCTCTCCAAGAGACTCTTCTACCTTCATAGTAGTCTATTTGTGAGCTTTCTTTCGAGGTCTCTCTTCCTTCACAGTAGTCTCTTCCTTCACATAACCCTCTTCATTCTTCGCATACACGACTATAGACTTTTGATTGGACCCCAAGGTAGCACCGGCGACTTCCCAGCATTCCATGGTTCAGTGATGATTCCCATTCCACATAACTTCGACAATATGGTCTGCGGCCTTATCCTCTACAGCATGGTCCCATTTTGGACACATTTCATTAATGTCCTTCTTCTTCAAAAAGTTCAGCACTACACTCTGCAGAAAAAACAAAATATAAACTTAGACGACTTACAGACGACTTACCAGACGAGTTAACAATAAGTCTTCTCACCAGACGACTTATAGTTAAGTCGTCTGTAAGTCGTCTAGTGAGAAGACTTATAGTTAAGTCGTCTGGTAAGTCTTCTGACTAGAAGACGTACCAGAAGACTAAACTATAGTATGTTATAAGTCTTCTGATGGAATTACCTATCTTCTGATGGCATTTTTAAAAAATCTGCGTCCTTTGCCACCATTGTAAGCCAGCAGAGGTGGAGACGATTTGTTTTGTACGGGATGACCATACTCAGCTCTGAATTCTGGCAGAGCATAGTACACCCACACCTGGATCACTTGTACAAACCCATCAATAGTATAAGATTTTGTTAAATCTTTATTCCACAGTGAATCCATCAGCACCTTGAACGTGACTCTCCCCCATGGATAATTTTCAAACTCTTCTAAATCCATCACTAGCCTTGCAAGACTAGCCCGAGTTACAATAGAGAACTTTCTTCCTTCAATGAATCCTGTGAAGATGGCTAGGTGTCCCAGTCGCATCCGATCATCCTGAGACCACTCTGAACATCTCTTACATGCTGCTATTATCTGCTCCGTAGTAGGACCAGCATCGATACCAACACCCAGAAGCTGCCAGAAAGCAATCGTCTCCTCCGTAACCTCACACCTCGGATTTTCGAGGTTCTCAACGTAATCGCAGTTGAGACCAGTGAGGTGTTCAAACTCAATCAGAGAAAACCTCGCCGGTTCCGGACCAACAAGATACCAAAGCTCATACTTCTTCTTGATGTCAAGCTTGAAACAGAGCACAAAATGTGAACTAGCCTTGATTCCCAAGCAAAATTCAGCTCCTTGAACTTGAGGAAGACTCCCAACTTTGAGTTCCTCAGCTCCTGGTATTCGTCTTGATGTAGAGCACCCCTAATGGCAGTAAACAACTTCGTATCATCAGTATGATACGAAATGATTTTGACTGGTTCGGGCTCTTCCCCTAAGGTAAATAACCTCTTCGGGAGTTTTGGTAAATCAATTTTCAGTCTGCAAAACAAACATCACAAACACAAACCAAATAGAGAAAGGTTTATAAACTAGTAAATTTAGGGGGTAGAAGACTTCCTGGTAAGTCGTCTAGGTAGGATGTGTGTAGATGACTTATTTGTACGTGGTCTAGGTAAGAAGACTTTCAGATAAGTCGTCTGGTACTAGACGACTTATCTGAAAGTTGTCTGGTACAATTCGACTTACCTGGAAGTTATCTGGAACAAGACGACTTACCAGGAAGTCTTTTGGAACATCGTGTTAAACCTACAGATCTGAAAATCGTGTTAAACCTATAGATCTGACGTTTGTAGTAACTAACTAGATTGAACGGCTACAAATGGATGAACTTACAGTCAGAGGCGAAGAAGTATTGGTCCTCAACGACAAAAGTGGTTACAGATCTGCAAAACAAGAAGGGAGATAAGAGGTAAGACTATAAAAATTAGGGTTTAACTGCGGCGAAAACGATTCTCCTTAAGCAAAACACTGAACGACGGCAAGGAGGAAGAACTTACCGGTGCTGAGATCGGCGGCGAAGTTTAACGAAACGAGATCTGGAAAAAAAAATGAAGAGGGTTAGGTTACTCTTCCTCGGACGTGATGGAGAAACGATATTCGACGGCAGAAACAAGGTTACCGGTAGTGAGATCGACGGAAAACGGCTAGAGGTGTCGACGGAAGACGGCTACGGTTTCGACGGAAAAATCGCCTTCGAAATCGCCTTAGAGAGAAAACGGCTAGGGTTTCTTTTTTTTCTTAGCAAATAGTGAAAATAACAGTGAAAAAATAATTGTTTATATTTTCGGTAAAAAAAGTGGTTAGATAAATGTAATTTGGTAAAAGTAAAAATTATGTACGGTTTGGACGACTTCCGGGTAAGTCGTCTAAAAACTGGACGACTTCCAGGAAGTCGTCAGAAACCCTATAATATAAAACCTAACTCAAATAACTAACAAAGTAACATTTAAACACTTTGTTAAACTTAATATCAACTTTAAAAGTGTTTAATATACACAAATCTAAACACATATACCTCAAATATAAAATTTCCAAGAGAAAAGTTAAGCTTCCAACCTCTTACCCCTAAATGTACATACAATACTACAACATATGTTACCAAACCCTTAACGATTTAATACCATCACTTACTTCATTCATCTCATCTAGGTTTAAATCAATTCAATTTAACTAGATCTTAATTTATATCATTTAGAAATGTTTATAATTACATTATAAACATTTTTTCCCTGTCAAAATATTTTTCAAAAAATTTATAAACTATTTTTAAGACTTACTCTTCCAGACGACATCCTGGAAGTCGTCCAGAAAGTCGTCTCGCATAAGATCTAAGAAATTGCGCAGACGACTTACTGGGGTTTAATTCGTAAAAAATACACTGTTTTTTTGTTTGGTCATAAGGGGCTTTTGGTAATTTTCATTATTTTTTATTTGGTCTGTGTTACTTTTGCATTTCATTCAAGTAGAGGTTTAGATTTGCATTTAAAATCAAGTTTTAGGTCAATTTTGGCAATTTTTCCAAGTTTTTATTCAAATATATAACTAAAAATGCTAATAAAGCATGTGCCGTCATTGAAAAGGGGAATCCTTTTGATACTTCTGATAGAGATGATGAGACAACTAATAGGCAACATAATGAGATCCAGGATTATATTGATGGACTTTACTTATCAGCGTGTGAATCTATGTGTATACTATCTTTTCCCTTCAATGCCCCTACAACAATCTCACCATATCTTATATCAAGTAAGTATAATTACACTATATCCTAAAAATGCAAAACACGTATTCTAAATAAGAACCACTAATTTCTATTAATTTTTAACAGATATTAATTTTCATACTTTGCACCTTTCTGCTACCACTTTTCTATTTGGATTCTCTATTCAAACTATTTATTTCATACATTGTCCAAACTTTGTTTAATATTCAACATTTTTCAGTTTTCCCCAACAACATCATAGCCCACAACCAAATTTATAAATTACTAATTACATCCATGTGTTTTGCTAGACGAGATTGAACATATCAATTTGTCTTGAGAAACAAATAAGTAATAAAAATAATAAACTTAAAAATAAAATTATTGTAAATAAAAAAGTTAAAATTCATTATCCATGCATAGCACGAAGATGATCTCTAGTAAACATAAAAATGATTAGGTTTTTGTATGATGATAATTTAAAGTATTTTAATTTGACAAAAATATCACATATATATATATATATATATTTATGATCAAGATCATATATTTATTATCATTTATGTCGTTTTTATAGATTAAAAAAATCAAAGCATTGATCTCAAATTCTTTAATGAAAGTTCTGTAACAGTGTTTTTAATTTATAATCATTTTAATAAGTTAAAATTTAACATATACGATAAGTGTAAATTTTATTATATGATTACTATGATTGATAATTAATGTTAATAATATAAAATAAAATAGATATGATAGAGGATATACAAAATAAAATAAAATAGATACGATAGAGGATATGCAAATCGTTAGCATATCTTTATTATTTAATATTATTAATGGTCATATTTAATATAAATTATATTAGATAATTTTTTATTTTTTTCAAAGAAGATTTATTTATGAATATTTTGTTAATGGACGGTCCACTACACTATACACAATGATAATATTGTAATATTTTCTAGTAACCTAACTCCTTTTAAATATGGACTATGAATAAAGTTGTAGCTTTGACACCCAAAAATTGATGATAATGTACACAATTTTTTTAATGAAAGTTTAATCAAAGCATTGATCACAAATAATATATAAGGGATATCTACATGTATGATCAATTAGAAATTGAAGTTTCGTATTACACATGAGAGCCATTAGAATTTTAATAACCCCCATAAAATTATGAATCCGTGTTTATGAATCACATTTCTATGATTAAACAGAGAGATGAATTTTGATCATGCATAGATGTTGGTTTTGTCGTATACCGAAAATAAATATATCAGTGAAACCCTTTTGTTTGTTACTGTAATTTTGTTTATGTTTTTTTTAATCTATAAAATGAATAATTAGAAATTCATGTTTGTATTATGCAAGAAGTTATTTAATGGTTCTTGTAAATATATAGTCGGTTACCTGGCTTAGACGGGTTCATGACTATACAAACATGTGATGATGGTTGTATATTGTAATTAAACACTCGCATTGTTCCCATAAATTATAACGGACGTATAAAATCAAAATAAACATATGATGATACCAATGGCAATTTCTGTAAATAATCTACCTAAAGAAGAATAATTAATTGTTGAGGCTGAGAAGTATTATCGGTTTGCCATATCAGCATAGCATAAGTGTAAATAGTTTATAAACTAGGTGTTGTGCCCGCAAATGCTATTTCATTTTATGAATATTTATTAATTTATACTTTATTATTTTAAATATTTTCAAAAAGTTTAAATCAAACATCAAATTATTTATATATGATAAAGTTTCATCAAAATATATACGTTTACATTGAGTTAAATTTTTTAAAACACTCACATATTAGAAATATTTTAAAATATCTTTATAGTCAAAATTTTTAAAACACTCACATATTAAAAATATTTGAAAATATCTTTAAACAAATATTTTTGTTTAATTAACATTTAATTAAAGATATTTTTATCTTAATTTTTAACTTTTATAATAGAGAATATCGTTTACAAATATAAAAAATATAAGAATTATCATATCTATTAAAATTTTGATTTAAAATAAATAATTCCACAAATGTTTCGGAAATATTTAAAAAATCTCTTATGTTTTAAAATATTTATCATTTTTTCTTTGTAAGTTTGTTTCTTTGTATGTTTCTCATAAACTACATTGAGTATTGCTTTAGTATCAGTAAAACATAACATATGAACTTTAGTGGTAACACATATAAGTAAAATATACAATTGTTAGGAAACGTATTTTTTAAACTAAACACTAATAAATTAAAATAATATAAATATCATATTTTTCTTAAAATATAATATTATTATATTTTATAATAGAAAATAGTATTGCCAAATAACAACAAAACATATATATAAGAATTATCTTATTTTTTAAAAATTGATTTTAAACAAATAAATAATTTCACCAATGTTTTGAAAATGTTTAGAAGATCTCTTATATTTTAAAGTATTCATCAAATTTTTTGTAAGTTTTTTTTTGTCATTTTTTTTGTATGTTTCTCATACGACATGTAATCGAGTATTTCTTTAATATCGGTAGAAAATAAACATGGAGTTTTATGGTAATACATATTAGCATAAGTTACAATCATCAGAAAATGTAATTCTTTTAAACTAAACACTACTAAATTAAAAATCATAAATTATATATGCTATTGTTGAGCTTATATTAACAAAATTAAAATATATATAACCGTTTTAATACCAAAATATAGATATAGTTTTTTCATGACATATAAAAGCAGAATTTTTAATATAGTGTTAATAAGATAATATCAAATATTTTGGAGATGATAATTATCATATTTTTAAAAAACTGTTCATTATCTAATATATAAATATTATTTATTAAAATAAAGAAACACCTAAAATCATGGAAAACCCTTTTTATATAATAATAAATAAGATAATATTAAATATTAGTATAATTATCAAAAACTGATTATTATTAAAATATATAAATATTATATTTATGGAAAGAAATTGATTAAGCCTAAAATTATGGAACATATGACAAATCAGCAAATTCACTTCTTAAATAATAATATAGATTAAAGATTATTTTTAAAGATTGCTTCGGGTCCAATGTGGGATCCGAAATTCGCATCGTTGATTTCCATCAAATAAGGAAACTTAGGAAACCCTAGCTTTCCCTGAGGTCCCAAATTTCTGTTAAACCAAACGTCAACAACCAAGCAATCAATACAAACAAGAACAATGATTATGAAAACGAGTAAGAGAGATTGAGAGCAAAGTAGATCCTTTATTCCGAATTTGCGAAGAGCGAGTACAAAAGATTCAGCATTCGGCTACAAGAGCTGCCGGCGAGATTCCCTAGTTCTAGCAACTGAAAAAGAAAACCTAATTGAGTCGCATCTCGTTGAAAACGGAAAATTGCCTAAATTGCTTTAAGTGCTGGTTTGCAGAGAAAAGCATGTCCCTTGAAAGAGGTCTTGAGTCTTGCTTATATACTTATCCAAGGTCGGTGATGTCTTCCCGTAGTACCCTTGATTCGAGTTTATCCTTTGCGGAAGTTTTCCTTTTTCTTCTCGACAAATCCGATCGAGACGAAACGAAAACCCATGTGATTAGGACTTCGAGATATTTCACATGGCTTGGATGAAAAAGAAGGATTTGGGTTGTGAGGTGTCCCCGCCCTAGGACGTGATGGACTGATATGTGGATCGTCCCCGCCCTAGGGCGGGATGGTTTATGGAAGCTCTTCCCCGCCCTAGGGCAGGGTGGTCTGGTCCACGTCTGTCCCACCCTAAGGCGGGGTGCTTGGTCTTGGACTTCCCCGCCGTTGGGCGGGGTGGTTGGTAAGGGAAGTGCCCCGCCCTTGGGCGGGATGGTTGGTAAGGGAAGTGCCCCAACCTGGGATGGGGTCGATTGAGACGGCACATGCCCCGCCCTAGGGCGGGGTGGATTGGTGCATCGTTTACTTGATCGTTCCGTCTATGAAGCGTGGTGATTTGGTTTGATCCTCAACCCTTTTCTGAAGTTATCCTCATAAGGTTTAACAAAAGAATAGGTCTTGGACATTGATTTAAAAAGTACTATTTTTGACCCCAACAGTTTGCTCCCCAGCTTGCAAGTTTCGAGTACGATATTTTGCAAGAGAGTTTTGAGCGTTCAATTGGAATCCACTGCCTAGATCATTGTCTTTTTCCTTGGAAACTTTTTGCTAATTATTTTATTTCAGAAAGATTTTCTATAAATATTGGGAGTCCACTCCTCATTATTCTCACACCCTTTTATTTCTCAACTTCTCCTCTTCTTTGGCTTTTGAAAATTTTCTTTCATCTGAAATGTCTTCTTCCGCTAAAAAACAAAGGACTATCGAAGCGAGACCAGCTCCCGGTGCAGGTTCACTGAGCTCTCCTCTTCCTTCGGCGAAAGTCTCTTCTTATGTGGCCGATTTTGCTTCTTTTCGAGATGAGATGTCTCGTCGCAATGCAGAGATAAACAGTGTTTCACAGCCTAATGTGCCGTGTGATCTTGCTCCCACTGATGTTTCTGTTGTGGCGGTGTAGGTTCCACCCAGGCCTACGGCTGTTATTGAGAAGGGAGGCTCTCTTGATCCTGTTATGAATTCTGGTACCGTTGCTCAACCGACAAGCTCGTCTACGGCTCCGATTCCTGTCATTGAGACTGACCAGGCTGCCGATTCTGCTCCTCCTCCTTTAGAGAAAGGGGATTATGTTTTGGGTTTAAGTGCCCCAGTTGCTGCTCCGGTGACTGCACCAAAGGGTCGCAAGAAGCCATGTCCCGTCCCTGATGCTGTTAAAAGAAGGAGATGCAGCAAAGGCGTGGATACTGGTCCCTCGCCGCTGGGAGCTTCTCTCACAGGGACGATGTCTCGACATCGTACCAAGGTTTCTTCTTTTTTTTTTTTTAGAAAAAATTATTTGTGGAAAAATTGTCAAAGCGTGTTACCTTATATATTATCTATATATATAGATAATATATATATATATATATATATATATATATATATATATATTGAGAGACGCTCGATCTCAGATCCACGATGGGATGATCAATAATCGTGGATCTGAGATCGAGCGTCTCTCAAAAGAACTTGCTGAGTCGAAAGAGAAATTGTCAGAACGTGAAAAGAGACTACAGGTTACTGACGATGCTCATTCTCGTAAAATTTCAGGGTTGGAATTTTGCGTAAGCGAGCTTGAGAGAGATCTTGGGAATACTGCTAGTTTGTTTCTCAGGCGAAGAAAGACAAGAAGTCTAAAGCTTCCGAGGTGCGCCGTTTACAGCATCATATGAATGGAGCTAGGAGTTTGTCGAGCCATGGGAGCGAGAAGATCGAAGTCGAAATAGCAAAGGAGTTTCATGTTGTGTATCAAGCTCGTTTATCGAGAATGGATGATTTGCTAGATTCCCTGATGGTGGTCCATGAGAGGGATCTTGTTTTGGCTGTTTCCAAGGGAAGCATTGATGAAATCAGGCTGCTTCAAGGGGAGGACGTCCCAACCTTGCCGGCCGAAGAGATCCGATTGGCCGCTTGTAGGGATGAACTGGTTGTAGCCGAGGGGGAATTCAACGCGATTTTTGCTGACTTAATGTATGGTTGCATCCTTCCTTCTTTACCCGGTGGCTCCGAGGAACGAGTTCCTACGGAGGCAGAGTTGCATGATGCGACGGGGGATGAAGACGTGGTGGCGGTGAATCCCGTTGAGGCCATGGATGAAGGCGAGGCTCCTGCTCTGATGGACGAGTGAAGAGGTTGCCCTGAGTGGTTATATGATGTATGTTCTCTTTTGTTTGCTCCGGCCGAGTTAGGCCGTGTTTTTATGTTTTCGGGACTGGCCATATATGGCTTTGAATGCCCCTGCCGCGTTGCAGCTCTTTTTATGATAATGAAAACTTCATTTGAAAAGTTTGTTGTGTTTTACTGAGAAGAAGAATGTGAGTTGTCATCTCACATGTGATTCTTGAAGATCAACATGCTTGTTGTTGATTTTAGATGGGAATAATCGAAAACCTCTGAAGAGTTCCATAAACATGCAAGCATAAGTGAAGAGACATAGTTTAGGAATCTCATATCATTTCGATATTATGCCTTTGTGATCTTTAGAGACCAGCGCAGTGGGTTTTAGGGCAAGACCTAGGTTTACTTTCGGTTTTAGGAGGTGCAATGACTATTGCGGCTCACGTATTCCATTTGCGGTTTCAACCTGATTCGTTTTGATATTGAAATCTGCGATATGTTCTCGGCTTACATGACTTGCATCGATCGGGAACCAAGCATCTCCAGACAAATTTTAAGTCTCGGAAGTGCTGACCAAAAATTTTGGATTACTTTTATAGTGATATTATCCTGTGTTGGATGTTAGAGAACCAATTCGATGAAAGGTCAATTGTTTGTATAGAACAGTTAGAGTGTTCATCGGGGCCAATCGATGAACAAATTATTTTTATAGTGGCAGACAGAGTGTTTTTCGTTTTTATAGTCGAGGACGGACTGTTTTTCGTTTATAGTCGCGGAATGACTGTTTTTTGTTTATAGTCGCGGAATGACTGTTTTTTGTTTATAGTCGCGGATGGACTGTTTTCGTTTATAGTCGCGGACTGACTGTTTCGAGAATATATTCTCGGAAACTTTTGCGACGTCTCGCTTTCGTTTTCTGATGGTATATTTATCAGAATTTTCTGAGTTTTAAGTATAGATATCTTGTGTTTTTTTGGTCGAGAGTTGAGTTAAAAGATGGGTTTTGACCAAAGGGTCGGATCATCTTGTGGAGTTAGGTTGATTTAAAGATTGAGAAAATATTCTATGGCCGACATATCTGACCGGGATAGAGGAGGGACAATCTATTGTGTCTAGACGAATAGGTATGATCCGTGGGTCAGGATCGACCAGGAGATCGGTTCAGGCAGTTGGTATGGTTTATTGGTGCGGACCTTGTCAGACAATCCCGACTGGTCAACTAGTCTGATCCTAACCTGAGTTCGGCCGAGTGGTCGGTGTAGGTTTGATGGTTTGGTTGAGGAGAATGATCTGACCTGGGTGTATTGATCGGGTCAGGTGTGGTCAATCCAGGCTGGATAATCCGACCGGGTCAAGTGGTCTGACCGGGCTAGGTAGACCGACCGGATTGGATGGCCACACCGGGTTATGTGGTCCGACCAGGTCAGGTGGACCGACCGAGTTGGGTGATCCAACCAGGTCATGTGGACCGATCGGATTGGGTGGTCTGACCGGGTCAAGTGGTCAGACCGGGTCAGTTTGACCAAACAGTCCGACCGGGTCAAATGGGTCGAATGGGCTGGATAGTCCGACCGGGTCAAGTGGTCCGACCAGGTCAAGTGGTCCGACCAGGTCAAGTGGTCCGACCAGGTCAGGTAGACCAACATGGTCAGGTAGACCGACCGGGTTGGAAGGCCTAACTGGGTTAAGTGGTCCGACCAGGTCAGGTGGACCGACCGAGTTGGGTGGTCTGACCAGGCCAGGTGAACCAACCGGGTTGAGTGGTCTGACCGGGTCAGGTGGACTGAACAGTCTGACCGGGACAGATGGGTTGATTGGGCTGGATATTCCGACCAGACCGGGTGCACCGACCTGGTTGGACGGTCTGACTGGGTCAGATGATTTATCCAAACCTGGTAGGGTGATCTGAGTTTGCTGGTCTTAAGACCAAATTTTTTTGTTCGATCGTAAATCGAGAACCGTTTGCGCAAGCTTACCGAATTTCTTGATGAAAAGTGTTTGCAGGTTTTTAAACGTGTGATTTTTTGCAAGATTTTTGTTTCTGGGTTTATACAATTTTTTAAAAAGTTTTTAGCGAGCAATATGTAGTTTGCTGTTGCGTAGAGTATGAGAGATTCGTATGATAACTAAGATTTCCGAGGATTCTAGAAATCATATTGGTTTTTATTATCGGAAAAAGTTCCCAAAATATCAAGTACATAGATGGATATTTTGAAATATGGGAGTATATGAGTATACACCCCCCCCCCACTTTTGGAGTGGGGGACAGCTGAAGTCGTCTTTGACGAGTTGCATACGTACCCCTTTCGGGGATCAAGCTGTCTTGTAGTTCAGTGTGTTGCCATGAGGGTTTTACTTGACTGGCATTGTTTCTGGTGCGTCGACCGCCTTGGTTCCCGTGGCTGGATTGATGTGTTTTTCTGGGTATGTCTCCTCTGGGTTGGTTTGAGTGTTAGTCTCAGAAACTTTTTCGTTTTCCGAAGCGGTTTCTGAGATAGCCTTTTCCGAGTTGTCTTCTTCTGAAGCATTTTTGGTAGTTGGTGAGCTTATCTTCGAGCGTTTGGGTTTCACCATCGAGATCGTTGTGATTTTCCTAATCTTATGTTTGGTTAGGAAGAAAATGCATGACTGTTTATGGCACCCCCAGATTTTTGTGAATCCGTTCGGAGTCGGAAACTTAATGCCCAAGTGGTACGTTGACGAGACCGCCTTCATGGTGTTTATCCATGGTGTTCCCATGATGAATTATAGATGGCTGGGTTGTCGACGACCACAAAGTTGACAATTTTTGTGACCTCCTTTGCCATCACAGGAAGTTTTATTGATCCCATGGTCATTGATGCTACGCCCAAGAAACCGATCAGCAATTTTGGCGTTGGGATAATTTCATCGAGATTGACGTTCATCCGCTTTAGCGTGTAACAGAAAAGAACGTTTACCATACTTCCCGTATTGACGAGGATTCTTGCGACCTTGAGATCTCTGATTACGAGACCGATGACGAGTGGATCGCAGTGGGGTTGGTCGATTCTACCAGTTTCTTCTTCATCAAAGGTGATGGCGTTTGTCGGGCCCTGAGGAGAGGGTGACTGATTTAACCAGTTTGCGCTTGATTCATTTTTTTGCTGGTAAGCTTTAATGGACAAAATCGTGTCGTGGTAGGATTGTGATGCTCCGATGATCATGTTCACCCTGCGACGCTTGTTGTCGTTTCCCCCGTTATCTTGTTTCTGTCCGTGTTTGTCGCCTGATTGGTTTCCTTGGGGAACGTTCCCCGTTGAAGGGTTCTTATTTTTTCTGGGCTGATGGTCGGTTTATAGGATCAGATCCTTGATACCGATGATGCTGGAGATTTCTCCTGTGAGCAGCTTGGCTGTTAGTCTCGCACCAAGAACTTTGGAGTTTGTAGTAGAGTGGCCTCTAGTCTGGTGGAACTCGCAGAAGGTATTCTCGTCGAAGGGATTTCGGGTCCATGTGTTTCCCTAGGTCTTTCCTTGTTCGGAAGTGGAGACAATGGCATAGTTATGTGCTCCCTGGGACTCCTCCCCCTCGTAAGGGACATACTTGTCGTTACGAGGGTTTTTCCGTTTTGATTTTGGCTCTGAAGCATCTTTTGAAGATGTTCTCGCAAGCCTATATTTTTGAGATAGGACTTTCGTTTCCTCCTCCATGATCATGAAGTCGGTGGCACTGTGAAGAGTGTCCTGGATCGAACGCGGTGTTTCGAGAGTTATCCACTTCATAAACTTTGATTTGTACCAAAACGTTTTTCTGAGGGCGTCAATGGCGACCTTGTTGCTTATCCCGGTAATTCTCGTCATGATGACTTTGAACTTGTTCATGAAGTCACGGAGCGGCTCGTCTTTTTTCTGGGAAAGACTCCAGAGATCCACGTCGAAAGTTTCTCGATCCATAAACATGGAATATTGTTTTGAAAAATTCCGAGGCGAGTTGGTCAAAGCTTCCGATAGAGTCTCTCTTTAGATACAAAATAAAGTATTGTGTTGTTTGGAAATATATTTAGTACTGTAATGTTGTTTTCATAATTATTCTTAATGAAAATCTAATGTGTTATTAATTAGTAATGACACTTAATGTAATATAATGTATTACTAAAGATTAGGTCCAAATGAATGTTTATGTTTTAATAAAAGAGATAAAATAACAAAATAATAAATATCTATTGAACAATTAAGAAACAATCACTATTACATATATAATTAAATTGACGCAAAAACATAAATAAAGTAATCACTTTTGTTTGTTTAATTTTATGGTAAATAAATCTAAATAATAAATTTTATCTACTTTTCATGGTATATAATTAAATTAAATGATATATATATATATATATATATATATATATATATTAAATGTAAATTTAAAAAATAAAATATTAAATTCTCAATACTTGTTCAATGAAAAAATAGAGTTTAATGCATTTTATATGATATATGATATATAGTTTAATATATATATTAACTAAATATCTATTAAATGAGATTTTTACTCATATGATTTTATGATAATTTATACCTTGTTATAAAAGAAATTTAAAACTTTGATCACATTTTTTTATTATGAGACTTTTAATTGTTTTAGTAATTTCTAATCATTTCAGAAATTCAAATATATCATATACAAAAATATGTATTTTTATTATATAGTTAATGTAATTGTTTAATTTATTTTAATAATAGAAAATTGATGACGGATACAGAAAATGTCATAAAATATTTATTACTAATGTTGTTAATTATCTTTTGGGAAAATTGCCAAAACCAACCTAAAACTTGAATTCAAATACAAAAGTGTACCCAAACATCAATCAAATGCAAAAGTAACCTAAAAGAGTAGTGAAATTACAACAGGCCCCTTATAACCAAAAAAAAAAAAGTGTATGCGTTTTTACCTTCATAGCCTATTTAAGTCTTCCGTGTTTTTAAGTCTTCTGCGATTTTGTAAGTCTTCTGAGAAGACTTACATGTAAGTCTTCTCGTTTAGTAAATCTTAAAAATAATTAATAAATTACATAAAAAATATTTTGACGTGGGAAAAATCTAAATCATGTAATAATAAACATTTGTAAGTGATATAAAATAAAATCTGGTAAAATTGGATTGTTTTCAACATAGATGAGTGAATGTATCATCTCATGATATTCTTTGGTCTAGGGTTTGGAAACATATGTGCTAGTATTGTATGTATCTTTAGGGTTAGATTTTGGAAGCCTAACTATTTTTTTTCAAAATTCGTTTTTTACATATATTTGTTTAGTTTTGTGTATATTAAACAGTTTTGGAGTTGATTTTAAGTTTAGTGTAGGGTTTACTGATATTTAGTTTGGCTTTTTGTTTAGGGTATTGGAAGACTTAAGTCTCTTAAACATATTACACTAGAAGACTTAAATGTAAGTCTT
>MU106251.1:41756-86150 GCA_012274485.2 Sinapis alba
TGTCAACCGCAACTCTGAAACCAATGCATCCTTACTAACAAAACTCTGGTTGACATAGATATTGTCGTTGATACCAGTGCATCCTTCCCTATCATATGCCTCTTTCAATTCCTCAAAACCCATATCATCTTCTTCTACCTCTTCCTCGTCTTTAACTTTTCCAAAAACACTGTAATCTTCAGCATCGTCAACTTCTTCATCAAAATAAGGGATATCAGCATTCTTATCCCTACCATCTTCTCCATCTTCAGGCAAGTTATCATCATATTCTTCCCCGGCTTCATATTCTTCTCCGGCTTCATATTCTTCCCTTTTATTACCCTCTTCAGCTGCAGCTTCACATTCAGCTTCATTACTATCTTCAGCTTCTTTGTTTCCAAATTTGCCTCGGCTTGATACAAAAAGACGTACATAATGCGTTTTAGTTATCTCGATCAAGTTCAGAACTTGTCTATCACTTGTAACATGAATAGGAGGGAAGGATGTTGGAGCCATCTGTTGCATCATTGCTTCTGGTAATGAGTAGGTCAAATCCACAACCTCTGTGTTCATGTCTAGGTTATAATCTTCTTGAGCCATTTGAACAAGTTCCTCATGTGTAGAACTTTCGGTCAAAAAGAACATTCTCGCTCCTTTGACACCATCAACCACAAATTCCCAAGAATGATCTTTCACCAACCACTCTCCATAGACTACCGGTAAGTGGCGCATCATCTGAAAAAAATATAATTAAAACACATTAGATAACATAGAACATCAATATAACCTTCTATCATTAGCTAAAAATCTATATGTTTAGAGAAAATGAAAGTTTATTAAAAATAGACTAAGAAGACTTCCTGGAAGTCTTCGCAAGAAGACTTACGGGTATGTCTTCCGGAGAGGTCACTTTTGCAATTGGAAATTTACAATGGAAGACTTCCAGATAAGTCTTCTACATCAGACCTCTCGGGAAGTCTCTTTGATTTTAAAAAAAAATCGAAATGCCGGAGAAGACTTACTTGTAAGTCTTCTAGGAAACAGGTTTGTTTTGCAATTGACCGAATTGTGTCAGAAAGTGGACTTTCGCAGAAGACTTACAAGTAAGTCTTCTGGATACTATTCAATGAAAGTCTTCTCAACTTTCAAAATTAAGTCTTCGAACCGTTGGTGTAAGTCTGCTTAGGTTACTCTTGCAATTAACAATAAAAACTTAAAATAAGTCATTTCAACCAGAAGACAAGGTCTTCAGGACGAACAAATCTGGGTAAAAAATCGATTTCATACCTTTACAACTGAGATAACCTGTGTAGCTTCTCCAATACCACAGAAAACGACCAACTCGTTAATGACCAAGAACCATGGGCGCCCCACTCGTTAAATGAACCAATTTTGAATCAGAATCTTTTGTATTTTTGGATGATTAAAGAGAGAAAGTGAATGAGATGAAGTTTTTTAACCTTTACAAACGAAAAAGGAAAGTCAAAATCTATTTTTAGAAGCATTAAAAGCTTCAAATTGGTTGTTCATGGTGGTTGGTGTATTGAAGTCAATGGCAATATTGTAAATACTTGATGAAGATGAGGCTGATATGGTAATTCACACATTTTCAAAAAAAAAAAAAAATTTACATTAATGACATTTTCGTAAATTATCCGAAATTCTAGGGTGAAAAGGGAAAATCAAAATTTCAAAAAAATCAGAGGTTGGTTTTGCAATTGACTTCAAGTTTTGAGTCACTTTTGCAAAAAACCCTTATCTTTTTATATATTTTAATGACATTAGGTAATTTTATTGTTTTTATTTAAGGAAAGAATAAAAATATTAATTGTAGATTATTAACTAATTTTAAGATTAGTTTAATGAAAAGTATAATATATGACTAGATGACCAATATATTTATCTAGTCTTTGAGAAGTATTTTAGTGATGACACATGTCACTGATAAAATGTTGTAATTTTTCACAAATAATATAGGGCTTTTTGCAAAAGTGACTCAAAACTTGAAGTCAATTGCAAAACCAACCCTGATTTTTTTGAAATTTCGATTTTCCCTTTTCATCCTAGAATTTCGGATAATTTACGAAAATGCCATTAATTTAATATTTTTTTCTTCTCGAAAATGTGTGTATTACCATATCAGCCTCATCTTCATCAAGTATTTACAATATTGCCATTGGTTTCAATACACCAACTACCATGAACAACCAATTTAAAGCTTTTAATGGTTATAAAAATAGATTTTGACTTTCCTTTTTCGTTTGTAATGCTTAAAAAACTTTATATCTTTCACTTTCTCCCTTTATTCATCCAAAAATACAGAAGATTTTGATTCAAAATTTTGTAAGGTTCATAGAGGCATTTAACGAGTGGGGCGCCCATGGTTCTTGGTCATTAACGAGTGGGTCGCTCAAGTTGGTCGTTTTCTGTGGTATTGGAGAAGCTACACAAGTTATCTCAGTTGTAAAGGTATGAAATCGATTTTTTACCAAGATTTGTTCGTCCTGAAGACCTCCATATAAGTCTTCTAGTTGGAGAAGACTTATATGAAAGTCTTCTGGTTAAAGAACATGTTAGTTTTTGCAATTGACTTTCTTGGTGTCTTTTTCAAACGAGTCATATGGAAGTGGGAAGACTTCCTGGAAGTCTCCCAACATTTCTTTGTTAACAAAAAAAAACGCGAAGACTTACAAGTAAGTCTTCTAGAAAAACATGTTTGTTTTTGCAATTGACCAAATTGTGTCAGAAATTTGACTTTCTCAGAAGACTTACAAGTAAGACTTACAAGTAAGACTTAAAAGTAAATCTTTTGGGTACGATTCAACGAAAGTCTTCTCAACTTTCAAAATTAAGTCTTCGAACCGTTGGTGTAAGTCTGCTTAGGTTACTTTTGCAATTAACAATAAAAACTTAAAATAAGTCATTTCAACCAGAAGACTTACAGGGAAGTCTTCCGACTGAAGACTTACTAATAAGTCTTCAGGAGTTTTATTCCGGGATTCTGGTCAAGAAAGACTTACGACATAAGATATATTCGTAAGTCTTCTGTCGGAAGACTTCCCTGTAAGTCTTCTGGTTGAAATGACTTATTTTAAGTTTTTATTGTTAATTGCAAGAGTAACCTAAGCAGACTTACACCAACGGTTCGAAGACTTAATTTTGAAAGTTGAGAAGACTTTCGTTGAATAGTACCCAGAAGACTTACTTGTAAGTCTTCTGAGAAAGTCCACTTTTAGACACAATTCAGTCAATTGCAAAACAAACCTTTTTTTCCTAGAAGACTTACAAGTAAGTCTTCTCCGGCATTTCGATTTTTTAAAAANTGGATGATTAAAGAGAGAAAGTGAAAGAGATGAAGTTTTTTAACCTTTACAAACGAAAAAGGAAAGTCAAAATCTATTTTTAGAAGCATTAAAAGCTTCAAATTGGTTGTTCATGGTGGTTGGTGTATTGAAGCCAATGGCAATATTGTAAATACTTGATGAAGATGAGGCTGATATGGTAATACACACATTTTCGAAAGAAAAAAAAATTTACATCAATGGCATTTTCGTAAATTATCCGAAATTCTAGGGTGAAAAGGGAAAATCAAAATTTCAAAAAAATCAGAGGTTGGTTTTGCAATTGACTTCAAGTTTTGAGTCACTTTTGCAAAAAACCCTTATCTTTTTATATATTTTAATGACATTAGGTAATTTTATTGTTTTTATTTAAGGAAAGAATAAAAATATTAATTGTAGATTATTAACAAATTTTAAGATTAGTTTAATGAAAAGTATAATATATGACTAGATGACCAATATATTTATCTAGTCTTTGAGAGGTATTTTAGTGATGACACATGTCACTGATAAAATGTTGTAATTTTTCACAAATAATATAGGGCTTTTTGCAAAAGTGACTCAAAACTTGAAGTCAATTGCAAAACCAACCCTGATTTTTTTTTAAATTTCGATTTTCCCTTTTCATCCTAGAATTTCGGATAATTTACGAAAATGCCATTAATTTAATATTTTTTTCTTCTCGAAAATGTGTGTATTACCATATCAGCCTCATCTTCATCAAGTATTTACAATATTGCCATTGGTTTCAATACACCAACCACCATGAACAACCAATTTAAAGCTTTTAATGCTTATAAAAATAGATTTTGACTTTCCTTTTTCGTTTTTAATGCTTAAAAAACTTTATCTCTTTCACTTTCTCCCTTTATTCATCCAAAAATACAGAAGATTTTGATTCAAAATTTTGTAAGGTTCATAGAGGCATTTAACGAGTGGGGCGCCCATGGTTCTTGGTCATTAACGAGTGGGTCGCTCAAGTTGGTCGTTTTCTGTGGTATTGGAGAAGCTACATAAGTTATCTCAGTTGTAAAGGTATGAAATCGATTTTTTACCCAGATTTGTTCGTCCTGAAGACCTCCATATAAGTCTTCTAGTTGGAGAAGACTTATATGAAAGTCTTCTGGTTAAAGAACATGTTAGTTTTTGCAATTGACTTTCTTGGTGTCTTTTTCAAACGAGTCATATGGAAGTGGGAAGACTTCTTGGAAGTCTCCCAACATTTCTTTGTTAACAAAAAAAAACGCGAAGACTTACAAGTAAGTCTTCTAGAAAAACATGTTTGTTTTTGCAATTGACCAAATTGTGTCAGAAATTTGACTTTCTCAGAAGACTTACAAGTAAGACTTACAAGTAAGACTTAAAAGTAAATCTTCTGGGTACGATTCAACGAAAGTCTTCTCAACTTTCAAAATTAAGTCTTCGAACCGTTGGTGTAAGTCTGCTTAGGTTACTTTTGCAATTAACAATAAAAACTTAAAATAAGTCATTTCAACCAGAAGACTTACAGGGAAGTCTTCCGACTGAAGACTTACTAATAAGTCTTCTGGAGTTTTATTCTGGGATTCTGGTCAAGAAAGACTTACGACATAAGATTTATTCGTAAGTCTTCTGTCGGAAGACTTCCCTGTAAGTCTTCTGGTTGAAATGACTTATTTTAAGTTTTTATTGTTAATTGCAAGAGTAATCTAAGCAGACTTACACCAACGGTTCGAAGACTTAATTTTGAAAGTTGAGAAGACTTTCGTTGAATAGTACCCAGAAGACTTACTTGTAAGTCTTCTGAGAAAGTCCACTTTTAGACACAATTCAGTCAATTGCAAAACAAACCTTTTTTTCCTAGAAGACTTACAAGTAAGTCTTCTCCGGCATTTCGATTTTTTAAAAAAATTAAAGAGAGACTTCCCGAGAGGTCTGCTGTAGAAGACTTATCTGGAAGTCTTCCATTGTAAATTTCCAATTGCAAAAGTGACCTCTCCGGAAGACATACCCATTAGTCTTCCTGCGAAGACTTCCAGGAAGTCTTCTAAGTCGATTTTTAATAAACTTTCATTTTCTCTAAACATATAGACTTTTAAATATTTTCTTCTTATATTAACCAAATACTAAGACTACCGAATAAAACTTGTACCTTAATAGGTGGTAATTATGAGGTTCCCTATCAACATTATGGTTTTTAGCTAATGATAGAAGGTTATATTGATGTTTTATGTTATCTAATGTGTTTTAATTATATATTTTTCAGATGATGCGCCAGTTACCGGTAGTCTATGGAGAGTGGTTGGTGAAAGATCATTCTTAGAAATTTGTGGTTGATTATGTCAAAGGAGCGAGAATGTTCTTTTTGACCGAAGGTTCTACACATGAGGAACTTTTTCAAATGGCTCAAGAAGATTATAACCTAGACATGAACACATAGGTTGTGGAGTTGGCCTACTCATTACCAGAAGCAATGATGCAACAGATGGCTCCAGCATCCTTCCCTCCTATTCATGTTACAAGTGATAGACAAGTTCAGAACTTGATCGAGATAACTAAAACGCATTATGTACGTCTTTTTGTATCAAGCCGAGGCAAATTTGGAAACAAAGAAGCTGAAGATAGTAATAAAGCTGAATCTGAAGCTGAGCGTGAAGCTGAAACTGAAGCTGAAGCTGAAGAGAGTAATGAAAGGGAAGAATATGAAGCCGGGAAAGAATATGAAGCCGGGGAAGAATATGATGATAACTTGCCTGAAGATGGAGAAGATGGTAGGGATAAGAATGCTGATATCCCTTATTTTGATGAAGAAGTTGACGATGCTGAAGATTACAGTGTTTTTGGAAATGTTAAAGACGAGGAAGAGGTAGAAGAAGATGATATGGGTTTTGAGGAATTGAAAGAGGCATATGATAGGGATGGATGCACTGGTATCAACAACAATATCTATGTCAACCAGAGTTTTGTTAGTAAGGATGCATTGGTTTCAGAGTTGCGGTTGACAGCGGTGAAGAAGAGGTTCTCCTACAGAATATACAAGACAACAAAAACTCTACTTGTGGCAAAATGTCGTGTTAATGGGTGTGCATGGAAGCTTAGAGCAAGTGTGAAACATGGAGCGAACACTTGAGGTAGTCTGTTGAAGATCATCAGAGGAGCTCTCTTTTCCGGTTATTCCCAGATTCTTCTCCACAACATCCATCCTATTCCCAAGAAGCTTCATCTCCTTAAGGCACGTCCCAAACCCATCCCTCATGACATCTGTGAGGTCCTTGAAATATTTTTCAATGTATTCTTTGTCAACCCCACTCACAGGAATAGAAGCCTTTGAACGAGCATCTGGAATAGCCCCCGAACGAGCATCTGGAATATCCTCCAAACGAGGCTCTGCAGGTGCCTCTATACGAGCTCTCTTTGAAGGTCTCTCAATATCTTCTTCTCTCACAACAAGACTCTTCACAAAACTCTCTTCCTTCACATACACAACGTGCGTCTTTGGATTGGTCCACGGGTAGATACTCTCGTCTTCCCAGCAATTCATGGTGCACTTCCAATTAGGCGGAGCATTAAACATGACTTGAATAATGTTCTCGACAAACACATCCTCTCTATCATTATCCCATTTTGGAAACATTTATTCGATGTTCCTTTCAACATAGTTGATCACGCGAGTCTGCATTATATAAAGATATCAAGTTAGATATTTGACGTATTAGAACAATAGAAGACTTATATGTAAGTCATTTATAAAAAAAATTGACCAGAAGACCTTCGAGTTAAGTCTTCTGGAAGACTTACCTAAGTCCTTCACATAAGGAAGACTTAACTCAAAAGTCTTCTAGCCAGAAGACTTACGGGAAGACTAAGTTAAGTCTTCTGGTCAATTTTTTTTAGATGACTTACATATAAGTCGTACTATTTTGAGAAATTACATGTCTGCTGATAGCGTCTTTAAAACATTTGCGTCCTTTGCCACCCTCGAATGCCAGCAACGGTGGAGACGGTCTGTTTGGTAAGGGATTCCAATAATTAGCACCCAATTCGGGCAGAGCATGGTAGATCCACACCTAGAGAACTTGTATGAACCCATCAACAGTATACGACTTCGTGAAATCTTTTGCCCTCAAAGAGTCCATCATCACCTTAAAAGCCACTCGCCCCCATGGATAATTCTCGAATCTCTCCAAATCCATGACGAGCCTTGCAAGACTAGCTCGTGTTGCGCTTGAGTACTTCCTCCCTTCAATGAATCCAAAGAAGATAGCTAGGTATCCCAGACGCATGCGATCATCCCGTGACCACTCTTGGCATCTCTTAAGTGATCTTATTATCTGCTCCGAACTTGGACCAGCATTGACAGAAACACCAATCCGCTCCTAGAAACTGGCCATCTCATTTGTAGCCTCACATCTCGGGTTTTCAAGGTGCTCGATGTACTCGCAGTTGAGACCAGTGAGTTGTTCAAACTCTATCAGTGAAAACCTCACCGGATCTGCACCAACCAGACTCCAAAGCTCATACTTTTTCTTGATGTTGAGCTGGGAACAGAGAATGTAATGAACCAGCCTTGATGCCCAACCAAAATCCATCTCCTTGAACTTTAGGAAGACTCCCAATCTTGATTCCTTAAGCTCCTCGTATTCATCATCATGTAGAGCATCCCTTACAGCAGAAAACAACTTGGAGCCATCTGTATGGTATGCTATGCTTTTGATTAGAAATGGCTCTTCCCCTAAGGTAAATATTCTCTTCGGGAGTTCTAGTGAATCCATTTTTCAGTCTGCAAAACAATTAAAAATCAACATCTCAATCACAAACCAAACACAATTACTGGAAGTTTTCGTAGAAGACTTCCAGTTAGTTTTTTTCCGGGAATCCTAGTGGAAGACTTCCTCGAAGACTTCCTCGAAGACTTTCAAAAGTCTTCCAGTAAGTCTTCCAGTAAGTCTTCCACTAGGCTTCCCGGATAATAATAACTGGAAGTCTTCTACGAAGTCTTCCAGTAATCTTCTCCGAGAAGCCTACACGAAGACTTCCTCGAAGACTTCCACAAAGTCTAGACGAACATATTGAAGAACTTACAGTCGGAAGCTAAAGCGGTAAAGTTAGGGTCGGCAACGACAGCAGCGGTTAGCAGATCTGCAAAACTCGAAGTAAAATAAGAAGTCAGACTATCACGTTTATGGTTTAATGGCGGCGAAACTTCGTAAAGGTTCTCCTTAAGTCAAAACCTGGACTCGACACCAAAGTGTAAGAACTTACCGGCAGCGGAGCTCAATGATAACAATAACGGAACACGAACGGTTTCGGATCTGAAAAAAAAGGAAGCGGGTTAGTTTAATCTCTAGAAATACTATTCCGACATGAAAGGTAAAAGAGATTCGATGAAAGAAAGAGATTAGCGCGGTGAAAAATGACGGAAAACGAAAAACGGCAGAAATCGTCTTCGGTATCGCCTTTAGAGAGAAACGGCTAGGGTTATGTGGTTTACCAGCAAATAGTGAATTAATTAAAAAAAAAAGTAAAAAATTAGTATTTACATGTCCGGTAAAACATCCGGTTAGGTTAACTGTAAATTGGTAAAATTCACAACCGGTTCGGCATAGAAGACTTCGGGTAAGTCTTCTGGCAAAAAACAAGCGAGAAGACTTACGGAGAAGTCTCTTACACCCTAATACGCTGAGAAGACTTACATTTAAGTCTTCTAGCGTAATATGTTTAAAAGACTTAAGTCTTCCAATACCCTAAACAAAAAGACAAACTAAATATCAGTAAACCCTACACTAAATTTAAAATCAACTCCAAAACTGTTTAATATACACAAAACTAAACAAATATATGTAAAAAACGAATTTTCAAAAAAAATAGTTAGGCTTCCAAAATCTAACCCTAAAGATACATACAATACTAGAACATATGTTTCCAAACCCTAGACCAAAGAATATCATGAGATGATACATTCATTCATCTATGTTGAAAACAATCCAATTTTACTAGATTTTATTTTATATCATTTAAAAATATTTATTATTACATGATTTAGATTTTTCCCACATCAAAATATTTTTTATGTAATTTATTAATTATTTTTAAGACTTACAAAATCGTAGAAGACTTAAAAAACACGGAAGACTTAAATAGACTATGAAGGTAAAAACGCATATAGTTTTTTTTTGTCATAAGGGGCTTGTTGTAATCTCACTACCCTTTTAGGTTACTTTTGCATTTGATTGATGTTTGGGTACACTTTTGCATTTGAATTCAAGTTTTAGGTTGGTTTTGGCAATTTTCCCAATAATATATATGGTAAATAAAATATAAAGTTCTCAATACTTGTTCAATGCAAATTTCAAATTTAATGCATTTTATATGATTTAATATATAGTTTAATATATATATATATATATATATAAATATATATATATATTAATTGAATATATATTAAATGAGATTTTTATTCATATGTTTTATAATAATTTTTAACTTGGTATAAAAAAAAATTAAAACTTTGATCACAAAATTTTCATTATGAGACTTTTAATTGTTTTATTAATTTATAATCATTTTTTAAAATTCAAAGATATCATATAAAAAATTATATTTTTATTATATGGTTAATGTGATTGTTTAATTTTATTTTAATAATAGAAAATTGATGGCGGATACACAAAATGTTATAAAATCTTTATTAATAACATTATCAATTATCTTTGATATATTTTAATCAAATTAGGTAATTCTATGGTTTTTATTTAAGGAATGAATGAAAAATATTAATTGAAGATTATTAATTAATTTTATGATTAGCTTAATGAAAAGTATAATATATGACTAGATGGACCAACATATTTCTCTAGTCTTTGAGAAGCATTGTAGTGATGACACATATTATTGATAAAATGTTTTAATGTTTCTTAAATAATATATAATGGATATCTGAAAATATGAATGATAAGGTATACAGTAAAACACCAAAACCTGTAGATTTTTGTTGAAGTCTAAAACCAGTAACCAAGTTTAGAGACTAATCAAACAAAAATAAAATATATTAGGCCAAAGATTCTGTTTATTTAAGTTCTTAAGCCAAACCGAGAAAGAAAAAATAAAAAGTGTAATAAGAACAAGTAGTCAAAAGTTTAAGAGCTCTTCGTCGTTTTGTCCCACACTCTCCATTCCTTCTCAATTTAATGCATTATTTATTGAGCTTTTCTCCCTCTCTTTCCAGGTTTCCGTAGTGGTTGTGACAAAGAGTCGCTTAGGCAGTCATCACTATACTACAGCTTGTGCAGGTCGGAGTTGTTGATGCCAGCTACGATTGGCGGTAGACGCAGGCTATTGATAGCCTACTATTTGCACTACTTTTCTTTGTGTGGTGTGATATCTTTCCATCTTGGATCTAACGATAAATTTTCTTGTGGTAATTGGCCTTGTGTCTGTACACCCAACTCGTGTACGGGACGAAAGCCCATCCGCCAACAATATCCCCCTAGTTTGGCGCGTGAGTGCGCATTAGACGAGGTATATTACCTTAGAGAAAGTTGGCATGTCTAATACCCATAACACGTGTCGTACTGAGAGCGGTAGTCCTTCTTCATGTGCCGAACCTGAGGGTTCTTCAACAGTCATTCCATTTTATCATTAGTCTTTACTTATGCTGTTAGGATTTGACTTGTCCAGTAGTTTATTCTCCCAAGGTCGCTTCCCTTCTTAATATCTTTACTCGAATTCCACTGCTTGCCTTTCTCTCGATCAAACGAATGTATTTCTATTTTCTCAGGTAATTTTCTTCAGTTGTATCCATTTTTCCATTCTCTTGGAGTATTGCCTAGATTCCTTCTGCTCGCTGCTCCCTTGAACTTCTCTAGCCTTTGCTTTAGTTTTCTGGGTCATTTATTCCTTATGTATTTTTTTTCCGATGGATGAACACCTTGCGTCGTTGGTTTATTCTACAGAGATGGCAGATATTGGTTCCAGCGATACATACATACTTGCTCCGGAAGAGATCAATTCTTCTTTGGTGTGCTTCGGTGTTGCGCTGTCATTGGTTATACATGTGGCCTCTTCTGGTGTTGGATTAGAGGTTTTCAAGGATGACAGCGCCATCCGTATAAGAATGGGTGATGATGATGTTGGTAGCGATGAGTAAGCTCGAGGAGGACAAGGAAGGTGGTGACCCTTCATGCTTGGTTGTATCACTATGATGCTGATTGTTGGAACATGATATATCACTAAATTTTTCCCACCATAAAGTTTGAGCAAACATCTAATGATCTCTCTATCTTGGCCCAAACATGTCCATTGGATATTATAGCTTAGTATCTCATGACTTGACCTACAAAGCCAACATGTTTTGATGATGCAAAATCATCAACGAGTCAAATATTGAGACCGTAGATCTCGAGAACAATTAATAAGACTTAGCATGTGACCAGTCAAATAAGGTTGAGATCTCCTATAATCCTGAACTCATGTGAGCGTGAGTCAAAGGCAAGAAAAGTCGAGCACGTGGAACAACATTACTTTAGCTTCACATCTCATTCTTCATATAAAAGGAAGAATGAGCACGTCTAAAAAGCAACTAAAAGACACATGAATAAAAGAGATAAATCACAAGTTCTCCTTTTATCTACGATGGATCTATGAATTCTCCATGTCGGACATCAACAAATAAGGTTCTTCCTACAGTCCATCTCTGCTATGTACTAGATAACAAAACACCTCCATTTTCACCTTCACTTTATAAGTATACTTGAACGAGTCTTCACATCACTGGACATCTTCACAGAAGCCTGATTAGAGGTCACTCGTGTTGTGTCTCTTATCATACGATCACGTCTTACATGATAAGAGAAAGAGTCTTTCTCACTTGATATATGATTAAAGAAATCATGATGAATTTTACCGCTTGAACGCTCCTTGAGCTCGCTGTTAAAACTCCAAAACCTCGATTTCGTGTTGAGATGAATGAATATTGAACTACACTAGGCTTGATCCCTTAACAGGGTACGTAGGCAGCTTGGTCCACTAGTGCAGCCCCAATCCTCGTCTCTTCCAAGATAGTTCAATGTAATGTGATATATGGTTAAAATCCAGGTCGTCAATTTGGTCTTACTAGAGATACCCAAATATAGTCTTACCCTTATTTCCCTAACATCCTCTTATAAAAATCTATGTTGTGGGTTTTTGCGCCCACAGTGATGATATGTTTTTGTTGCACCGAGAAAGTGAGCTGATTTATTTCATAACTTACGCCATCCGTCATATTCCACCTCTCTCCCGGCAGATCTGTTCCATTCGTAGGAATACATCAATTTCGGCTGCATATGAGGTTCAGGTGTGGTTTCCCTTAGCGTTTATCCTTCTCTATTATTTCTTTGTTGTTTATATTTCCTTTGTTGCATAGCTAATTGTGATTTCTTGAATGTGGTTTCAGGTGAAGGCCCATGCAAACCGTGTATTTGGAATTTACGACCGTGGGTACAAGAAGCTCCAAGTCGATTTTGCAGAGAATCATTGGCTACTTGGAGAGAAGTAAAAGAAGTTCATTAGCCTTAGTTCAGAGGTGGAGAAGTAGGAGTCATCCCTCGGGGAGCTTGAGACAGGTAATTGTGGGTTGAAGACCAAGGTTGATCATCTTCGGGATGATGTTAAGATGTATGTGTCTTGCAAAGAGGCGTTGATTTCTCATAAGGCGTCATTGGAGGTCGAGGTGTCTTATCAAGAGAGTTTTGAGAATCCATGAAGATGAGCCATTTGATGAGGCTTACTACACTCATAGTCTCTGGATGTTTTTCAGAGAGAGCAAAAAAGCAGAAGAGGACATCGAGCGAATGTTCTATCAACTTAGAGCTCTGAAGAATAAAGATTCAAAGCTGAAGAAGAAAGGTAACCCTGAAAAATTTGTAGTTCTATGCACTGTTGCAGGACATGTGTACCATAATGCATTGTGTGATACATGATGTTCAGTGAGCATCATGCCTAAGGCAATGTCAGATTAACTTGGGCTAAAGATTGAACCTTCTAGTGACTCATTCATTGTTTGGTGTGGAATGCTTTAAGGTAAATTCAGGAGGGTTGATTAGAGATCTTGAAGTAATAATTTGTAACTCTGTGATCCTTGTATACTTATATGTGATGGATATAAAATTAGGATGTAATACATCTCTACTGCTTGAGAGAGTCTTTATGGCTACGGTATGAGCTGTTTGCAACATGCAGACAAACAAGTTGTGTCTCACACTTGCTGATGTGAACATTTTTTATGACCCTGTCCAAGTATCAAGAGAGAAAACGTCCTACATTGAGCCGGATGATAACCCAAGACTGTTCGCAACATGTTACAGTAATTTTGAACGAGAGGACGACAATGACGATGGAGTGTCGATCGATACACAATCCACATTGATCGACACTACTTCGGTTGCAGACCAGCTCAGAGCTATGACACTTGAAGCCGCTACTCCTCCTGGAGCACCTCCATCACGGTTCAAAGTACTCACACCAGACAAGTACGGAGTCTATAGAAACCAATGGGGAAACACACAAGCCAAGGATAAAAGGATCATTCATGTATCCAAGAAAGACATGGTGAGTATCCTTGAAATGGCTGATGATATGGGAATTCTTTATTTGAGTTTACCACTATACTAAGGGCGTCTCAAAAAGAGCAAGCAATTCCACCATAACTAGCAACAAATGACATGCTTGAAGACATGATAGTTGGAGTATACACATCCCATGAAAGGATGATGGATGACTTCTACAGGAAGTTGGATGAGGCATACTTTCCTTTAGACAACAAAATTGCGTGGATAAATAAATGTCTGGAAGATCTTAGGGATATAGTGGACAGAGTTAGTGGTACTGTGGAGAAGCTGGAAAGACAGAGAACCAAAGGAGAGAAAGCTATGAAAAGTTTTGTAGGCACATGTTTCGAGATGTCTAAGAAAGATATTGATACTTGTTTTCCAACAAGTTCTCCTATTCCTCCTAACTAGTTTCAACGCTCAAAACGTCAAGCTATAGACTATAAACAAGCGCTGAATGGGACATAACCCTTTATTAGGTATTTTACTTAAGTTTTTATTTTCATTTTTACTTATTTTCGTTATTATTTGGTTTTCAAACCCAATGAACACGAGCATCGCCCGACACCATTCCAAGTATCGGTCAATACTACTCGGACAAGAGTGTCGCCCAACACCTTACCTTCCTTGATTGATACACACCGCATATTACAGGTTACTCGATTTTCCTTGTTATATTTTACTTATGATTTATTTTCTTCACAAATCTTAGACTGAATAACACTGAAGACAATGTTGTTTAAGTCTTCGGAGGTGGTTACTAATATTCTGTTTTATTTTTATTTTTAGTTTTGAGTTTTATAGAGTTTTATTGAGTCAAGACGGGGATGATGATAAATTTTTCAATTTTTAATCTATTCTAACCACTCTCTTGCAACATTCTTTGAGATTATTGACTGCATGGTGTACTGAATGGAAACACCAAAGCTGATCACCTGCCAATGACATCTACATTAGTTGAGGAAGTATGGAGAAACCAAAGCTGACCTCCAACCTTAATCAACTCAACTGCTTGTTTTGGGGCTTGATATACATTGTATTGGATTCCTCCTGTGAGTCTGGAAGATAAAAGTCTGTGTATTTTTGATTCCCTTCTCACCTATCGTTTGCATCTAGAAAAAAAAAGATTGAGATGATTTCCTGCAATTTAGAGGGGTAGGAAAATTGCATGTGACCCCATTGTTCTACTTTAATGGAATGATCACACATTGTTGGAAGCGAAGGATATATACATTACTAGTGACCCCATTATTTCCTTATACTTTGTTACAAATAAATAAATAAAAATAAAATATAAAAAGATGAAAAAGACCAACTGCATCAACATCACTGATCATTGGAAAAAGAAAAGAAAAAGATTCAGAGAAAAGAGGAGAGAGAGGAAATAGATCAGAAAAACTACATGTTGTTCATATACTTGCTAGGGTAAGAGTCCATGTGTCATTTGACTGATACTTTCAATATTTAGCTTACACATTTACTGCATAAATAAGGTTAGTAGAGGGGTATGTCAAATGGAATCAGCTGAGTTGTGGGCTTGATGGTTTGGTTGCTAAGCCAAAATTTAGTACATGGAATTGCCTCTAAGGTGTGCACCAATCTGATTTGGCTTGCAACAGTGTAGAGGTGATGGTATTAGTTTTTTTTTTTGGAGTCCCCACCGTTTTAAACATTTTTCACATGACTATTCTAGGTTCTGCTTGACAGCAAGCAAATAATAAGTCTAAGGGAATTGATATACTATGTATTTTACCACTTTTTATGACATAATAATATATGTTATATTTGTAGTCTTTATATTATATTTGTAGTCTATGTTAAAGTCTTAACATGTTTAGGTACATCTTGGAGTATTGTGGAGTTTATGGAGCTAAATGGAGCTTAAAGAGAAAGAACCTATAGCTGAGAAAATAAAGAGAAGGCAGAGTCGATGCACAGAGGAAGTGTCAGTCGACACTCATCCTTCGTATTGATCGAAACAAGTGAGAAGGTATGCCGGCTAAAGATCTAGAATCTGGCCAAAAGTTTCCATAAAATTACAAGATTTCCTCTGACGAGTTTTGACATTTACTCCTTTGGAGTCTTGTACCGGAACTCCAGCTTTTCTATCCCTAATCTAATTATGCAATTCATTATGTTCATTGACTGGAGGGTTTTTATGTATTTCAATGCAAACTCTATCAAATTAATCCTACAAACTACTCTTGCCAATAAATGTCAAATTTTAGTATTTAGGGATCGAATCCACAGGGAGCGTGGGCACACAATAAACTCAATACAGTCGCGATTAAGCTAGTCAAATAGATTAATAAGCAGTAAATAAATTATAGCAGATAATTGATTGATTGGTAAGTAAACAATAATAATAAATAGCTAGATTTAGGGTTTCAGACAAGTGGATTATAGAGGATAGAAGCCAAAGGTATTAATCATAGAACTCAATGTCCAATGTCTCATCTCTGCTTGTTGACACAGAATGACCGTCGATCGATGGCAATGATCCTGCATCGATCGATGGCAATGATCCTGCGTTGATCGATGGTCTCTTGTGTTCACTAAATTAAGTAAATCAACTCTCATTTGTTTCTAGCAACCTAGCTCAACATGATTAATTCTAGTAGTAGACCATGCTCTCGCTTGCGCCTAACTATCCTATGATCATGGTTCTAGTTAGCTACTTTAGAACACAAGAAATAAACACAATTCTATTGATAGATCTAATAATCACCCTAGCAATTCTATTGTTTGGCTAATCCATCAATACCATTAATAAACCCTAAACCTAACAAGAGATCTACTCAGACATGATTTTTGTCACATAAATCATAGATGAATAGAATCGATTTAATATAAAGAACCAAAGAAGTTTTAGAAGGACTGTGAATAAGTTCCGTGAGGACTCTGGAGGAGTTCCTCCCTTCTCTCCTACCCTAGAACAATAGATAGAATAAAACGTAGCCGTCGACAATGGCTTAGAAAACATATAAATAGGGTTTTAAGTTATCCAAGGGCATTCTGGTAATTTATGATGACTTCTGGGCATAAGTCGGCCATAAAATAATTCGGGCCTGTCTTCTGGGATCATCGTCGATTGACAACAAGTCTGTGCTGTCGATCGACACTCATTCATCTTCTCGACGGCTTCCTCTCGTGAGGCAGACAAACCACTCTCCAGTAAAACAGGATTAACTTTGGCCCTAAGATGCTGTTTGACCTCAAAAAGTGGCATTGGAAAGCTAACTCAAATCTCTATCTTATGTCAAAATATCAGCTAAATCTCACCGTAAGAAGGTCTTCATCCATAGCTAAACATCTGACGTATCTGCGCAATTCTGCATCTCTAAAAGCTCTAAAATTACCAAAGATCTCCAGAACGTACCTGAACCTGAAAATACTATAAAACATAACCCAAACAAATATAATAGACTCTAAATAGGACTGATATCATGGCATAATAGTGGTTAATATCAGGCCCTATCATTCATCTTTATGTCTTGCTTGATTATGTCTGAGTAGAATAATTTGTTAGACTTAGGGTTTATAATGGTTGTGATGAATTATTTATTTATAGAACCGCTAAGGTGATTATCTATAATCCTTCACTGAATTGATCTTATTGCTTGCATTCTAGAGTAGATAACTAGAATCTTGATCTTATGTTTGATAACATCGAGAGTAGGTTCATACCTGAATATAATTTTGTTGAGCTAGGTCGTTAGGCGCAGTGACATGTTGGTTTAATTGACTTAGTGAACTTATCAATCTGAACGATAAAGCTTGTTTGAAAGTATATCGATCGACACTCTATAAGTGTATCAATCAATACTCATTTTGTATTGAATACGAGAGTATGAGTACTGATTTGAACATGTAGACTCACAACGAGAGTTGGATATCTTACAATTGCATGCGAGTTCTAGGATTGATCATCACATATTCTTAGCATCTCTCTCTCTCTCTCTCTCTCTCTCTCTCTCTCTCTCTCTCTCTCTCTCTCTCTCTCTATATATATATATATATATATATATATATCATAATTTAGATTACCTGAAACATGAAGTCTAGCTTTTGTCTTATCTGTCTATCAAACCGCATATATCTTGTATAATGCTTTGATAATTATTTACTATTTTAAATCTTACTAACATAGCTTAATCTTACATAAAATCTGATCTATTGTGTGTCCTAGCTCCTTGTTGATCCGATCCCTAAGTACTACAGTTGATCTTTTATTTCATAGAATAGACTCTAGGATTAATTTGAGTTGCATCATGGCTGCACCCTTTTTAATGGGTTTGCCTACGTACCTCAGGGGGATCAAGCCGCCCGTAGTTCATGCTGTGGATATGGTAGTTTCTTTTGAGATCAGAGTCTAAGCAGTTTTTGTTAGATATGCTTATCCCGTGAATTCATAATTCATGCTTTTGGTTTGAGTTTGTTTTGCTTTCTTGTTTCTTTCGCGGTGATGTACTTGGTGTGACTGTGATGGATTCTGTTTGGTTCCTCTGTTTGTTCCTGTGGTTGAGTTCTACCTTGCCAAAGTGTCGGCGTTGAGGGGGGGGGGGGGTTTGAGGTGTGTCTCCGCTTTTTGGTTTCTCTTGTCTGTATATAAGCTTCTTCTTTTGTTTTGTTGGGGAAATTTTTATCTCTCTACAAAATCTTTCTTCGTTTAAGAAAGTTCTTGGGAAGAGTTTTCGACGTCGTCTTGATGGCTACTTGATCCCCTGAACTTTTGTTTGGCCACAAAGCATGCTCGTGAGATTCCTTGATTCACTTTGGTGGAGTAGATTCCGTCTTCTATAGGTATTTTGATGCAATGGTGGTAAGTTGATGTGTATCCATGGCTTTCTAAGGATCACGTTGCAGATGGTTGGTTTGTCAATAACTGTAAATTTTGAGTTTTAGTGTTCCACTGACGTATATTTGGTATCATAACGTGTGCGGGGATCCCAAGCCTCTTTAGTTGGTTTATCCTAGGTCGTCAACGGTGGTTTCATTACCGAATACCTTTTTGCCATTACAAATTTATCCTCCTCCAGTTCTGCGGACATGGTCGATCTATGCAACATGTCTTCAAGATTGCGGTTTTTTAAGTTTGAGGCCCTTGCGGAATTTTGACTTGTACCAGAGAGAACTTATGAGAGCCATGAGGTATATCTTATCAGATACCTTGATGCGGGATACAATCGCTTTGGACCGGTTGATGAAGTTTCTGAGTGATTTGGTACAACTTTGGGCTAGCGTGTAAAGATCCACTTTCGATGCTCCTTCTTCAATGTACATCGGATAATGCTTCAAGAACGCTGTTGATATCTGCTGGTAGATATCTATCGAACTATTTTTTTTCAACAAGACAACCAACCTGAGATTGTTCTGGTAATATTATCGATGAAATTGGCAATATCCGCCGTCGCCCTAGTCATAAGTGAAATGAGTTCGACCCATAGCTATGAAGAACGCGATCATATATTGACATGGGTATGAGCTTCCTTCATACGTGAGAATTATTATCTTACCGATGTGGCGCAACGGTTTATCGGCTATCTAAACTATGAACGGTGAATTATGAGTTTCTTTGAGCATGCGGTCTATCTCTAAGGTAGATCTGGTGGGTTGATGAACCCGCGAGTTTATGTCTCTTACAGTCACTAGCAGCTCTTGGTATCAGAGTTTTGGGATCGCCAAATAAGTTTCGTTGCAGCTGATTATGTGTTCAGATGGTGTGTGTCTATGATTGTGAGGTTATGTCTAGTCTTCTTCTTAGTGCTGGGTAGAGTCGGCGTCAAGGTTTGGATCGTTGACTCGTGCACTCCCGCTGCGGATGAGCTCATCTACCTTTTTGACTAATGTGTCTCATATGGATGAGACGTTACTGTCCTGGGCGTTGACTTTGGTTGTATTAAGACTTGGGGCTCTGAGCAGTAGAAATACAGCTCTCATCGGGGTTTGCAATGTTTCGTGATGTGTACGAAATTNCGGTCTATCTCTAAGGTAGATCTGGTGGGTTGATGAACCCGCGAGTTTATGTCTCTTACAGTCACTAGCAGCTCTTGGTATCAGAGTTTTGGGATCGCCAAATAAGTTTCGTTGCAGCTGATTATGTGTTCAGATGGTGTGTGTCTATGATTGTGAGGTTATGTCTAGTCTTCTTCTTAGTGCTGGGTAGAGTCGGCGTCAAGGTTTGGATCGTTGACTCGTGCACTCCCGCTGCGGATGAGCTCATCTACCTTTTTGACTAATGTGTCTCATATGGATGAGACGTTACTGTCCTGGGCGTTGACTTTGGTTGTATTAAGACTTGGGGCTCTGAGCAGTAGAAATGCAGCTCTCATCGGGGTTTGCAATGTTTCGTGATGTGTACGAAATTTTGGTTGACATGTTCGTGGCACTGGAGAGCAAGGCATCAATGGTGGCCAGAGATGGTTGTCGTGTGTTTCTGGTAGTCACGTGGCTACTCTTTCCCAGTTCTGTTGCACCTTCTGCTGGGATCCGGTGCTTGGATGCTCAGGATGCTTGACAGACGTTTATGATGATGTGATGGAGATTGACATTCTTCTGTTAGCTTGAATTAATTTGTGCATTAGGAATATCTAGGCCACACAGTGGACGCCAATTGTTGAAGTATAAAACCGGTAACCAATTTTAGAGACTAACCAAAAATATAGAGAGAGATTAGGGCCAAAAAAACTTTGTTTATCGAAGTGTTTAAGCCAAACCGAACGAAAACTACAAAGTTTAATAAGACAGGTAGTTAAAAGTTTAAAATCTTATTGTTGTTCTCTTTCACACTCTCCTTTCCTTTCTCCATTCAATGCGGTGTTTATTGAGATTTTCTCCCTCTCTTTACATGTATCCGTAGTGTATGATAAAAGTCAGAGTCGCTTCAGCAGTCATCATTGTACTTGTTGCTTGTGCAAGTCAGAGTTGTTGATGTAGGTAGGAGCAGGCTATTTATAGCCTACTGTTTGTGTGGTTTCGCTTTGTGGGGCATGATACCTTTCCTTCTTGGATCTGATGATAGATCGTCTTGTAGTAATAAGCCTCATGTCTCTAAGCCCAACTCGTATACGGGCTGAAGGTCCATTCTCCAACAATTTGCTTTTCTTTTAAAGTGTTGTAGCTTTTTAAAAAAATTCTACTCATAATGGATAAGAGATTTTTGAGAAATTCTTTAAATGCTTAAACATAATCGCATTGAAGAAGAAAAAACATCAAATTTAGAACCAAATGATGATTACAAGTAAATATGCATATAGGCATTATCAGAGTAATTAATCTAAGTCAATTTGGGGATGATCTTATATAAATGGTTTATGGAAAAAGATGATAAATTTTCGCAACAATATTGAGTAGCATCAAAGAGGAATTCAATTGACTTATGAGAGCAGAGAATAGAAGATGTACCCTCACTATTTACATGATGAATTCCAACCTCTCTTATGGGTTATAAAACGCATGGTTACATTCTGACAAAAAAAAAAGAAACTGTTCATAGTTGGGGAAGATGATATCGGAACCATAAAATGGTATGTGTTTGCAGTTTATATAGAAGAGTTTTACGACTATAAATAATATTTGAGCATAAATTTGTTGTAGTGTAGTGATATCTCTAGTTTGGTTAGTAAGTAAACTAGAGAAAATCTCTCTATTAAAGTCTCTCTCTCTCTTTCTTTTTCTCTCTTATCTATAACGTTTTCAAGTGTTTCTTCTGCTTCACCGGGAGCCGCCATGCCTCTTTGGCGGTTGCCATTTTCCTTTGTTTCCCCAGTTTGCGTGTCTCTCGTTCTCTTATGTTTCCTCCCTGTGGTCTCTAAGTAGCTTGTGGCAACTAGTGCTCTTTATGCTTACCCCCATCTTTGAGGTACGTCATTGTTGCGCTGGCTCCGGTCAATGTCTTTAGGTGTTTCTTTTCACTTTGTGCTTTTTTGCTATTAGAAGTTGGTGTTTAGTTTAAATTTTTGTAGTCTGCTATTAGCATCTTTGTAAAATCTATCAAAAATTGAAAAGCTGATAATAATATTTAATTTTTTATGAAGAAAAGAATTTTTAGTTTGCTTAGGGTATCTCCAACTATAACACCAAATTTAATGTTAAAATTATATCAAATTTGATGTTATGGCATTAAATTTTATTTTTCTTCTCCAACAATACTAAATTTGGTGTTTTGCCGTTAAACTTTATGTTTTGGTGAATGTAGTTTTCATATTAATCTACTCAATTAAAATTTTCTAGTCAAAATTTGAAGAAGGAATTTATCATAATTTTTGTATTCTGATTGTAGCTTCCTTTTACTGCCACTTTCTTATATTAGTTATGAAAATAATCTGTTACAAAAAAAAAAAAAGATATGAAAATAATCAGCTAATCATAAATGTCATTAAATTATTAATTAAATGATTTTATTCTTTATTTTAATAGAATAGATAAGGAATGTATGGTCAAATCTTCAAGAAATCATTGACTTCTTCTTCTAAATTTACTTCACCAATCCCCTATATAAAACCTCTGACATCCCAACAAATTTCATCAACACTGAAACACAAGAATACATTTTCAAAACGTAAAAAATACTTTTCAAAGAATGAGTAACATCAGATCTTCCATTGTTGTCAGTACAATTGCAATAATTTTGTTGCTGGTCGTTACAGGTTAATCAAGCATTTTCATTACTAGTATTCTCAAACGTCGTAGATATTATCCCACCTTTAAATGCACATTTTGTTTTGTTTTGTAAATACTAAACATGTGCTTTTAAATTTATATTACAACTATTAAGAGTTTCTTATTTCGTTTTCATATATACAAATATGATCTTGATAATTTTCATGAGAAAACATGCGTTAATGATGTTTTAACGCTCGTTATAAATGATACATTTTTATATTTATTTTTATCAAAAATATCTCTTTGCATGGTTATGAATATTCTTTTCTTTGATTTTTGATCAACTTCTAATATTTTTCATAAATATTTACTTTTCATAGTCTTTTCAGTATCTGAATCTTAATATCATAACAGTTATCTGGTTTACCATTCTATTGTTTTTCAAATATTTTGTCGATGGTGGAGAGATCTCCCTCATATGTTATATATTAGATTATGCTGAAGCTTATTAAAAAAAGTATTTTATTAATTCTAACATTAGTTAAAACTATATTAAGATTTTTTGTTTGAGGTTTTAGTCGCTATGTATTTTTTTTTAACTAATCTTTGTAATTTTGCAGAACAAGCGAACGCATTCACTATTATTGGTGACTGTTTTGGACCCGCCACAGATGCTTGTGAACAAATTTGCAAGTCGAAAGGTTATAAAGAGGCGTTTTTTGGGAGTTTTAGAGACAAGACGGGTTGTTGCTGCAGACCTCCAAAGAAACAAACATATGGGCAATCTAATCAATTGAAATATTAAATGGCTTTCATAATAATTTGTATTTTGCATGATCATAAAAAACATTAAAATATAATATTTTAACAATATATGGAATAACTTTTTTCCTTTTAATATATCATGGTGCAAGCTAAATGTTGTAAGAATCTCTATATGATTTGATTAGTCAGTTAATTCTCACAAAAACCAATTACTTGAATACCCTTAATAAATTAAAATTATACACAATTATCATTACTAAATATTTTATTTTTATTTTTATTTTTATTAATAAAAATTTTCTTATTTTAATTTTAATTTCCTTTTTGAAAACCATATAAATAATAAAAATTAAATATTAATGAAATATACAAATTTTGAATATATATATAAAACAAATTTTATTTCTTACTTTATATTTTCCCTAAACAACATAAATAAAAAAGAAAATATCCTTTAATTTTCAAAACATATAGGTTTATAGGTTTATAAATATAAAACAAAATTCACAAAATATTTGAGAAAATAAAATAAGGAAAAAATTGCCAAAAATACTTAAAACTTGATTTTAAATGCAAAAATGTACCCCAATTCAGTTAAATGCAAAAAACAACACAAAATGCTAGTGAAATTACAATAAACTTTTTAGACCAAACCAAAAATATGTATTGAATTTTACCATTATAACCCTCCACGTGAGAAGACATATAAGAAAGTCTTATCTGAAAAGACTTCTAAGGAAGTCTTCTCGTACCGTAGATCTTAAAAATAATTTAATTGAAATCATGTAGTTATTAACATTTATAAATGATATAAATTTAGATTTACTAAAATTGAAATGTTTTTAACATAGATGAGTGAACGTATATTGAATCATGATAGTCTTTGGTTTAGTGCTTAGTCACATATGTTATAGTATTATTTGTATTTTTAGGGTTAGATTTTAGAATCTTAACTTAAAAATAGACTTAAATGTGTTTAGTTTGTGTATATTAAACACTATATAAATTAATTTTAAGTTTACTGAATTCTTTTTTTGCTACTTAGTTAGTTATTTGATTGAGTTAGGGTTTGGAAGACTTTCTAGAAGATTTCTTGGGAAGTCTTCTGACATATACTGAACTAGAAGACATCTTAGAAGACTTCATACATGTTCCCTCCTAAATTATAGTAAAATTTAGGGTTTCCTCTTAAAGCCAAGTTTTCTAGAGAGTCTTCTCATGTATTAGATTTAAAAATAATTAATAAATTTTATATAACATATTTTGAAAGGAAAATAATCCAAATCATGTAATAATAAATATTTTTAAATAATGTAAATTTAGTTTTACTAAAACTGAATTAGTTACAACATGATATATGAGTGAATGTAAACTGAGTCATGATAGTATTTGGTTTAGGGTTTGACAATGATATAGTATTGCTTGTACTTTTAAGGTTGATTTTGAAATCTTATTTTTTAAATTTTTTTAGTTTGACATATATGTGTTTAGTGACTATCTAATTACTTGATTTTTTTTTTTTTTTTAAAGTTTCTTTTAAGTTTCAAAAGTATTTTTTCTTAGTTATTTGAATATAAGGTTTGGAAGACTCGCATAATACTTCTTGAGAAGTTTTCTGAGACAAATAATTTAGAAGACTTCTTCTAATGTATTTTATGTTATAAAACTTCTCAAGAAGTCTTCCAACCCGAACTAAACCTTAATTTTCACGTTCAATTTTAACATAATCAAAAGTAAACTAAAATATATTTAACCTAACCTGATATTTTACTGGATATATCAATAGTATTTTTCAATTTTTGGTGTTTCTAAGAAAATAAAGTTGGTAAGAACACGGAAACCCTAGCCGTTTGCTTTGAGGTAATTTCAAATGCGATTTTAATTATGATTTTCGACGAATCTCTTCTTCGTCCTTTTCACCTCTGATAATCTTGTTTTTCCGGTGAATCTTGTTTCTCCTTCATCAACAAAGAGTATTTTAGTAGATTAAACTAACTTGTTTTCTTTTTTTTCAGAGCTGAAACGGTTTGTGTTGTATTTGAACTCCACCACAAGTAAGTTCTTCCTCTTTTCTGTCAAATTTTCATTTCAGATCTGAAACCGTTTGTTTTTCCATCGTGACGTCTTCTTTCCTGTTGAATTTTGCAGATTTCTAACCGTAGCTGTCGCCGGTGACCATAACTTCTCTGTTTTGGACTTCAAGTTCTCCATTTTCCGACTGTAAGTTCACCCATTTGTTAGATGTATTAGGATTTCTCTTTATATTTTATTAGGGTTCTACTGGAAGATTTTCTGGAAGACTTTGCATGCATGAAGTCTTTTGAAAGTCTTCTAAAAATTATTCTGAAAATTTTCTGAAAGTCTTTCAAAGTCTTCCGAAGTTTTCTCATGTATTTGTGATGTTGGTTTGTTTGGTTTTTGTTTGAGATGTTGGTTTTTCATTCTTTTTCAGGCAGTAAAATGGAATTACCATAAATTCTGAAGAGGATGTTTACCTTAGGGCAAGAGCCTATTCCACTGAAAAGCATTGCATATCATACCAATGACCAAAATTTGCTTCATGTTGTAAATGCTGCTCTACATGATGATGAATGGGGGGAGATGAATAACTCAAGGTTGGAAGTGTTCATCAAGGTTTAGGAGTTGAAGTTTTGATGGGCGTCAAGGCTTTGTTCATTTTATGCTCCATTTCCAGCTGCATATTGACATGGTGTGTTGTTTATTGTTCTCGTAGAGTATAAATATCCTAAACAATTAGCTATCATTAACCCTAATCTTAACTCTTGCCAAGAGAGATCAGGTGTAGTACTTAGGGATCGAATCCATAGAGAGCAAAGGCACACAATAGATTTCTTATTTCTAAAGACTAACCTAGGTAAATATATATATTGGTGGTGAACAATCAATTTAAGGAAATATTCCTTGTCAAAAAGTAGGATGCAATATGGAAATATGTTACTAATGCAAATATCAAAATATTTTATTAATTAACTAGATGTAAATATAAATGTAAATATGCTAGATCTAGGGTTTCAAGCTAAATGAATATAAAGGATAGGAAGCACGGAAATATATATATACTAGAACTCAAATGTTAACTATTCTGACCCTTTTAACTCCAACTCTCGTATGCCCGCAAAAGGAAAGACCATCGATCGACAGCTAAGGCTTGGTATCGACCGACGGTGAAATCAAAATGCAGTGTGGGCGAGATTTGATAAGTCCACCAAACTTGTTAGACCAGCTCTCGCATGCGCCTAACAGCCTAGTTCAACAGAATCTGTTCTGGCACATAACCTACTCTAGTAGTTGTCCATGTCCTACCATCAAGATCCTAGTAAGCTACTCTAGAATGCAAGCATTAAGCACAACTCAATTGATGGATATTAACTTGACCTAACAATTCTATTTTTGGGCTAATCCATGATTGCTATCATGCAACCCTAAATCTAATTCATAACTATTCAAACTTGATCTTTATCACATAAATCATAGAAGAATATAATAGATATGAAATATAAAATATATAAAAACCAAAGAAGTTCCAGGAGGACTCTGAAGGAATCTCTCATTTCTCTCCTAATACAATATGATAGAACTAAAATGTTGTGTTAAGTTCTTGTGTTTAACTCTTGTCTGTCTTCTCAAGACATAAATATAAAGCCCTAAATTTATGTCAAAACTCGTCCATGGTATTTTCGTCATTCTGGCTTTGGCTTTATTCGTCGGCTGTTATCGATCGATGGCATGCGTGCTACATCGATCAATCTTGGGCTTTAATCATCGGTCGACGCCAAGTGTATTCCATCGATCGATGGCTTTGTCGACTCCCTATATGATCAGCTACAAACTTTTCTCCTCAAGATGCTTCAAAAGCTTCAAGTATCTCATATATCTCCAAAACGTTTTTGGACCTGTAAATACTCTAAAATATAGCCTAGACACACATAATAAACTCTAAATAGAACCTATAACATGGCCCAAAACTGGTAATAAATAGCTTATATCACATATCAAGAAGAAGTATGAGCTTTGTAGTCTTATTGGTCCAGAAACGGTGAGATTTTAAGTGATTGAGTTCGAGCACCTCACTGGTCTAAACTGAAAATATATTGAGAACATGGATAATCCGGCTGTAGAGGTGAAAAATGAGTTGTTTCCTTTATGGGAGATGATGGTTGTGGATATTGATGCTGGTCCAAGTTCTGAACAAATAATAGCGGCATGTAAGAGATGTGGAGAGTGGTCTCAGGATGACCGCATCCGGCTGGTATACCTAGCCATCTACACATGATACATTGAAGGAAAAACACTCATCCGCTACACGGGCTAGCTCTGCAAGGCTAGTGATGGATCTAGAAGAATTTGAGACTTGCCCAAGGGGGAGATTGGCTTTTAAGTTCCTGATGGACTATGTGAAGGGAAAACATTTGACAAGGTCTTATACCATTGATGGGTTTATTCAAGTTCTCCAAGTGTGGATATACTTCGCTCTGCCAAACTTTGCTGGGTCCTGTGGAAAGTCCATACGAAACAAACCAAGTCCCCCTTTGCTGGCTTACAAGGGACATAAAGGACGAAAATTTGTCAAAGAGAGTATCAACACACATGTATGTCTGATTATTCCCAATAGTATATTAGTGATTATCGTCTCAAATATCTAACTTGATATTTACTTACTGAAAACTCGCGTAGTCAACTATGTGCCGAAAGACATTTGTGAAATGTTCCCTAAATGGGACAATGATAAGACTGACATGGCGCTTAAAAACATGGTGAATTTCATGTTTAGTGCTAAAGCTCATTGGAAGTGGACCCAAGACTGCTGGTCAGACAAAGGTACTAACCCGTGGACCAATCCAAAGGTTATCTTTGTGACTGATGGGTTTTGGCAGTGCGTAAAGGAGATGAAGCTTCTTGCGGATAAGATGAAATCACTGGAGAAGAAGGTGTGAATCAACGAAGAAGGCACTGACTCTAATGAACTTCAACTCACACTTTCATAACCGACTAAGCCTGTGCACGAACCATGGGTTAGTACCAAAACCTCTCCCAAAATCAAAGTGAAGAGAAATACTAGAAAAACTGTAAGAAATATATCTGAAAGTTATGTGCTCCTTGTGTCGTTGGTTTGTTCTACATATATGGCAGATACCGGTTCCAGCGATACGTACATATTGCTTTGGAAAAATCAATTTTTCTTTGGCACGCTCCGGTTTCGGAGAACTTGAGTTTGAGTCTGGCGGTGGGTTAGAGTCTGATTCTTCGATTCCTCCAGCTTTGGATGGAAATGATAGAAGTTTCGATGTTGTATCTGAGTTTCAAGAGGAGCCCTAGGAATAAGAACATGATGACAAAGAGGATGGTATTATTGACAACTCGTCCATTTCTGATGACTTCCTGAAGAAACTGGGAAAAATTGACTTTTTCTTGCTGACCTCGAGACGAGGATCCCTTCCTCGGAGGAGAAACCTTGAACACCGCCTTTCGGTTGAATCTGCCTCTTAAGTTCTTACTTTTCTCAGTAGAGATTGTAGTTTCCGCTTCCTCGCCTTCTTACTTCATACGCTCAGGCTCGTAATACTACAGTTTCTCAGTTGTCTCCGGCGGTGATTCAGGACATGTTCATGGTGGACGTTCTGGACTCCGAGTTTGGCATTGATGTCAATGTCAAATTATTTAAGACAATATCTCAGATGAACAAGTTTCTGACTAATTCAGATATATTTTGTGAGTATCGAGGCACGGTGCAGCCTCCTAAGGGGGTATCGTTTGTCAAAGGCTCACAACTGGAAATGGAGATATTTTTTTGCGGGTTGGTCAGGCAATCGTTTGTGACTTTTTCGCCGTATAGGACCGAGTGGAATCTTTCCCCTGGTAGCTGAATGATTATAGGCAATATGCTTTTCTTCGCAGATTCAATGCCTTAACGCATGTGTTTTGACATTGTAGGTGCTCATCTATAATTTAGAAAGCTTCCACCTTGGGTCGTACAACCTCTCGCTAGGATGCAGAGTTTGGGGGAGTTTGATTGAACGCAGATTGAATTGAGCGAGTTCATCAAAGCTTTCCTCGTATTAACACTGGTTAGTGTTTTATGCCTTTGTTCGGATCGGTTCTTGACGGCTCATATTTTCACAACTTTTCTCTTTCTTCCTTTTAGATTGCTGAGGGCGTGGAATTTTCCAGAGCCGCGGAGATATCGAAGAAAAAGTAGGTCGCCAAAGAATATGGGGAAAGTGAAGAGTATTATTCATGTTTACACCGTGACTCGAAGAACACCCGTAGCTGAAAAAATGAAGAGAAGACAAAGTCGATGCACAGAGGAAGTGTCGGTCGACACTCATCCTTGGTGTCGATCGACACAAGCTCGAAGGACTTGCCGGCTCAAGATCAAGAATTGGACCCATAAGTTTCCACAAAATTACAAGATTGCCCCTACGAGTTTGACCTAAAATATATATGTTTATGCCAATGTTTAGGCAGAGAGACAAAAATATGATATTATTATTCTTAGAAGCTTTTTAAGGTTTGGAGAGAAGATCCAAGACTCATTCAGAGTAGATCCAAGCTTTTTAAGGTTTGGAGAGAAGATCCAAGATTTTAATCTAATTATGCAATTCATTATGTTCGTCTTTATGTCTTGCTTGATTATGTCTGAGTAGAATGGTTTGTTAGACTTAGGGTTTATAAAGGTTATAAGGAATTAATGGTTATAGAACTACTAAAGTGATTATCTAGATTTTTCATTGAATTGGTCTTATTGCTTGCATTCTAGAGTAGCTACCTAGAATCTTGATCTTAGGTTTGACAATTGCGAGAATAGGTTTATACCTTAATATAATTATGTTGAGCTAGGTTGTTAGACGCAGTGACATGCTTGTTTAATTGACTAAGTGAATTTATCGATCTGAATGATAAAGCATGTTTGAAAGCGTATCAATCGACACTCTATAAGTGTATCATTTGATACTCATTCTGTACTGAATCTGACAGTATGAGTACTGATTTAAACATGTAGACTCACATCGAGAGCTGAATATTTTACAATTTCATTTGAGTTCTAGAATTGATCATCACATATTCTTAGCATCTATATATCATAATTTAGATTACATGTAATCTGAAGTATAGCTTATATCTTATATGTTTATCAAACCACATCTATCTTGTCTAATGATTTGATAAATATTTATTGTTTTAAATCTTACTAACTTAGCTTAATCTTATATAAAATCTGATCTATTGTGTGCCCCGCTTCCTGTGGATTCAATCCTTAAATACTACAGTTGATTTCTTATTTGAGAGAGTTGGTTCTAAGGTTAATTTGAGATGCATCAAATTTGGCGCTGTTGCCGGTAAGCATTGGATTTGCAAATAGATTTGATTTATTGCTTTAGTCTAAGTTTTTCTTTTAATTTCTTGCATGCCCAGCAACACCAGAAGCAGCAAGGGAAAAGATATCTTACCATCTTCAAACCCTACTCAACTTGAGCGTACAATCCGAGAAGAAAAGTGAGCCACGTCGATCGACACCTCTACTTCGTCGATTGACACCATTCATAGGCAAGCAACGATCAACACCTTTCCAGAAAAATATATCAATACAAACTTGATAGATATCAACATGGTCGCACCTCTTATATTGACCCGAGATGAGCATGGAGACCTGCGTGACCTAGAGGGCCACATGTGTAATGCAACAGGTCGAATGATAAATGATCAGGGGGGAGGGGGGCTGAACTCCATGACCCAGAAGCAGATTCATTTCAAGCTGCTTTGGAAGCTGAGAATGCTGTAGGTAATGCTCAGGCTGCTCAACCAAAAACGTTGGCTGACTACAACCGTCCATATCAGTTTTATGCTAATAGATCTGCAGTTCGTCCTCCCACTTTCCAGAGGATTGATTTCAAGTAGGCCTGGGCGTTCGGGTCGTTTTTTTTGGATTTTGGTTCTTTTTTATAACACCTCTTAGGTCCCATTCTAGTAAATTTACAAGTACGGGTCGGGTTCGGATAACACATCGGGTTCAGATCGGTTTTGTATCACATCCTAGAACTCATAAAGTAACTATATATCATTCGGATTCGGGTTATATCATATCAGTTCGGATATACCCGAAATAAAATCTAAAATTTAAAAGCAAAACATAAGAAATATATACTTAGTTATATATAATTAATTAGATAAGGTATTTATTTTAATTTTAGATACTTATTGTTAGATACCATATCAAAATAAATATGTAATTGAATATTTGAAGTATATATTTATGTTTCATATAGTTATATTGTACAGTAGTTTGGACATTCAGATCAGTTTTTTTGGATATTTTTTTGGATTTTTTGTTTTTTTCGGTTTTTTAGGTTTGGTTAATAACACTTCAGGTTCTGATTTTTTTTTGTACCACCTTAGAAGATCCATTTGGGTATTTTTTACATTTTGTACCAGATACGGATCGGGTTCGGTTTGGATTTCGGGTTATGGATTTTATGCTCAGGCCTAATTTCAAGCTTAAGCCTGCTTATTTCTCTCTTGTGGGACAGAGACCTTTCCATGGTCTCTCGCATGAGCACCCTATCGTTTGCATCTAGAAAAAAAAATTGAGATGATTTCCTGCAATTTAGATGGGTAGGAAAATTGCTTGCGACCCTATTGTTCTACTTCAATGGAATGATGACACATTGTTGGAAGCGAAGGATATGTACATTACTAGTGACCCCATTATTTCCCAATACTTTGTTACAAATAAATAAATAAAAATAAAATATAAAAAAGATGAAAAAGACCAACTGCATCAACATCACTGATCATTTGAAAAAGAAAAGAAAAATATTCAGAGAAAAGAGGAGAGAGAGGAAAGAGATCAGAAAAGACTACATGTTGTTCATATACTTGTTAGGGTAAGAGTCCATGTATCATTTGACTGATACTCCCAATATTTAGCTTACACATTTACTGCATAAATAAGGTTAGTAGAGGGGTATGTCAAATGGAATCAGCTGAGTTGTGGGCTTGATGGTTTGGTTGCTAAGCCAAAATTTATTACATGGAATTGCCTCTAAGGTGTGCACCAATCTGATTTGGCTTGCAACAGTGTAGAGGTGATGGTATTAGTTTTTAATTTTTTTTGAGTCCCCACAGTTTTAAACATTTTTCACATGACTATTCTAGGTTTTGCTTGAGAGCAAGCAAATGATAAGTTTGAGGGAATTGATATACTATGTATTTTACCACTTTTTACGACATAATAAAATATGTTATATTTGTAGTCTTTATATTATATTTGCAGTCTATGTTAAAGTCTTAACATGTTTAGGTACATCTTGGAGTATTGTGGAGTTTATGGAGCTAAATGGAGCTTAAAGAGAAAAACCTGTAGCTGAGAAAATATAGTAAAGGCAGAGTCGATGCACAGAGGAAGTGTCAGTCAACACTCATCCTTCGTATCGATCGAAACAAGTGAGAAGATCTTCCGGCTAAAGATCTAGAATCTGGCCAAAAGTTTCCATAAAATTACAAGATTGCCTCTGATGAGTTTTGACCTTAGATATATATGTTTATGTCAATGTTTAGGCAGAGAGACACATATTTGATATAATTATTCTTAGACGATTTTTAAGGTTTGGAGAGGAGATCCAAGACTCCTTTGGAGTCTTGTACCGAAACTCCAGCTTTTCTATCCCTAATCTAATTATGCAATTCATTATGTTCATTGACTGGAGGATTTTATGTATTTCAATGCAAACGCTATCAAATTAACCCTACAAACTACTCTTGCCAATAAATGTCAAATTTTAGTATTTAGGGATCGAATCCACAGAGAGCGTGGGCACACAATAAACTCAATACAGTCGCGATTAAGCTAGTCAAATAGATTAATAAGCAGTAAATAAATAATAGCAGATAATTGATTCATTGGTAAGTAAACAATAATAATAAATAGCTAGATTTAGGGTTTCAGACAAGTGGATTATAGAGGATAGAAGCCAAAGGTATTAATCATAGAACTCAATGTCCAATGTCTCATCTCTGCTTGTTGACACGGAATGACCGTCGATCGATGGCAATGATCCTGCGTCGATCGATGGCAATGATCCTGCGTCGATCGATGGTCTCTTGAGTTCACTAAATTAAGTAAATCAACTCTCGTTTGTTTCTAGCAACCTATCTCAACATAATTAATTCTAGTAGTAGACCATGCTCTCGCTTGCGCCTAACTATCCTATGATCATGGTTCTAGTTAGCTACTCTAGAACACAAGAAATAAACACAATTCTATTGATAGATCTAATAATCACCCTAGCAATTCTATTGTTTGGCTAATCCATCAATACCATTAATAAACCCTAAACCTAACAAGAGATCTACTCAGACATGATTTTTGTCACATAAATCATAGATGAATAGAATCGATTTAATATAAAGAACCAAAGAAGTTCTAGAAGGACTCTGAAGAAGTTCCGTGAGGACTCTGAAGGAGTTCCTCCCTTCTCTCCTAACCTAGAACAATAGATAGAATAAAACGTAGCCGTCGACAATGGCTTAGAAAACATATAAATAGGGTTTTAAGATGTCCAAGGGCATTCTGGTAATTTATGATGACTTCTGGGCATAAGTCGGCCATAAAATAATTCGGGCCTGTCTTCTGGGATCATCGTCGATTGACAACAAGTCTGTGTTGTCGATCGACACTCATTCATCTTCTCGAGGGCTTCCTCTCGCGAGGCAGACAAACCACTCTCCAGTAAAACATGCTTAACTTTGGCCCTAAGATGCTGTTTGACCTCAAAAAGTGGCATTGGAAAGCTAACTCAAATCTCTATCGTATGTCAAAATATCAGCTAAATCTCACTGTAAGAAGGTCTTCATCCATAGCTAAATATCTGACGCATCTGCGCAATTTTGCATCTCTAAAAGCTCTAAAATTACCAAAGATCTCCGGAACGTACCTGAACCTGAAAATATTATAAAACATAACCCAAACAAATATAATAAACTCTAAATATGACTGATATCATGGCATAATAGTGGTTAATATCAGGCCCTATCATTCATCTTTATGTCTTGCTTGATTATGTCTGAGTAGAATAATTTGTTAGACTTAGGGTTTATAATGGTTGTGATGAATTATTTATTTATAGAACTGCTAAGGTGATTATCTATAAACCTTCACTGAATTGATCTTATTGCTTGCATTCTAGAGTAGTTAACTAGAATCTTTGATCTTATGTTTGATAACAATGAGAGTAGGTTCATACCTGAATATAATTCTGTTGAGCTAGGTTGTTAGGCGCAGTGACATGTTGGTTTAATTGACTTAGTGAACTTATCAATCTGAACGATAAAGCTTGTTTGAAAGTATATCGATCGACACTCTATAAGTGAATCAATCAATACTCATTTTGTATTGAATACGAGAGTATGAGTACTAATTTGAACATGTAGACTCACAACGAGAGTTGGATATCTTACAATTGCATGCGAGTTCTAGGATTGATCATCACATATTCTTAGCATATCTCTCTCTCTCTCTCTCTCTCTATATATATATATATATATATATATATATATATATATATATATATATATATATATATATATCATAATTTAGATTACCTGAAACATGAAGTCTAGCTTTTGTCTTATCTGTCTATCAAACCACATATATCTTGTATAATGCTTTCATAATCATTTACTATTTTAAATCTTACTAACATAGCTTAATCTTACATAAAATCTGATCTATTGTGTGTCCTAGCTCCTTGTTGATTCGATCCCTAAGTACTACAGTTGATCTTTTATTTCATAGAATAGACTCTAGGATTAATTTGAGTTGCATCATGGCTGCACCCTTTTTAATGGGTTTGCCTACGTACCTCTGGGGGATCAAGCCGCACGTAGTTCATGCTGTGGATATGGTAATTTCTTTTGAGATCAGAGTCTAAGCATTTTTTGTTAGATATGCTTATCCCGTGAATTCATCATTCATGCTTTTGGTTTGAGTTTGTTTTGCTTTCTTGTTTCTTTCGCGGTGATGTACTTGGTGTGACTGCGATGGATTCTGTTTGGTTCCTCTGTTTGTTCCTGTGGTTGAGTTCTACCTTGCCAAAGTGTCGGCGTTGAGTGGGGGGGTTTGAGGTGTGTCTCCGCTTTTTGGTTTCTCTTGTCTGTATATAAGCTTCTTCTTTTGTCTTGTTGGGGAAATTTTTATCTCTCTACAAAATCTTTCTTCGTTTAAGAAAGTTCTTGGGAAGAGTTTTCGACGTCGTCTTGATGGCTACTTGATCCCCTGAACTTTTGTTTGGCCACAAAGCATGCTCGTGAGATTCCTTGATTCACTTTGGTGGAGTAGATTCCGTCTTCTATAGGGATTTTGATGCAATGGTGGTAAGTTGATATGTATCCATGGCTTTCTAAGGATCGCGTTGTAGATGGTTGGTGTGTCAATTACTGTAAATTTTGAGTTTTAGTGTTCCACTGACGTATATTTGGTATCATAACGTGTGCGGGGATCCCAAGCCTCTTTAGTTGGTTTATCCAAGGTCGTCGACGGTGGTTTCATTACCGAATACCTTTTTGCCATTACAAATTTATCCTCCTCCAGTTCTGCGGACATGGTCGATCTATGCAACATGTCTTCAAGATTGCGGTTTTTTAAGTTTGAGGCCCTTGCGGAATTTCGACTTGTACCAGAGAGAACTTATGAGATCCATGAGGTATTTCTTATCAGAGACCTTGATGCGGGATACAATCGCTTTGGACCGGTTGATGAAGTTTCTGAGTGATTTGGTACAACTTTGGGCTAGCGTGTAAAGATCCACTTTCGATGCTCCTTCTTCAATGTACATCGGATAATGCTTCAAGAACGCTGTTGATATCTGCTGGTGGATATCTATCGAACTGTTTTTTTCAACAAGACAACCAACCTGAGATTGTTCTGGTAATATTATCGATGAAATTGGTAATATCCGCCGTCGCCCTAGTCATAAGTGAAATGAGTTCGACCCATAGCTATGAATAACGCGATCATATATTGACATGGGTATGAGCTTCCTTCATATGTGAGAATTATTATCTTACCGATGTGGCGCAACGGTTTATCGGCTATCTAAACTATGAACGGTGAATTATGAGTTTCTTTGAGCATGCGGTCTATCTCTAAGGTAGATCTGGTGGGTTGATGAACCCGCGAGTTTATGTCTCTTACAGTCACTAGCAGCTCTTGGTATCAGAGTTTTGGGATCGCCAAATAAGTTTCGTTGCAGCTGATTATGTGTTCAGATGGTGTGCGTCTATGATTGTGAGGTTATGTCTAGTCTTCTTCTTAGTGCTGGGTAGAGTCGGCGTCAAGGTTTGGATCGTTGACTCGTGCACTCCCGCTGCAGATGAGCTCATCTACCTTTTTGACTAATGTGTCCCATATGGATGAGACGTTACTGTCCTGAGCGTTGACTTTGGTTGTATTAAGACTTGGGGCTCTGAGCAGTAGAAATACAGCTCTCATCGGGGTTTGCAATGTTTCGTGATGTGTACGAAATTGCGGTTGACATGTTCATGGCACTGGAGAGCAAGGCATCAATGGTGGCCAGAGATGGTTGTCGTGTGTTTCTGGTAGTCATGTGGCTACTCTTTCCCAGTTCTGTTGCACCTTCTGTTGGGATCCGGTGCTTGGATGCTCAGGATGCTTGACAGACGTTTATGATGATGTGATGGAGATTGACATTCTTCTGTTAGCTTGAATTAATTTGTGCATTAGGAATATCTAGGCCACACGGTGGACGCCAATTATTGAAGTATAAAACCGGTAACCAATTTTAGAGACTAACCAAAAAATATAGAGAGAGATTAGGGCCAAAAAAACTTTGTTTATCGAAGTGTTTAAGCCAAACCGAACGAAAAAATACAAAGTTTAATAAGACAGGTAGTCAAAAGTTTAAAATCTTATTGTTGTTCTCTTTCACACTCTCCTTTCCTTGTCCATTGAATGCGGTGTTTATTGAGATTTTCTCCCTCTCTTTACATGTATCCGTAGTGTATGATAAAAGTCAGAGAGTCGCTTCAGCAGTCATCATTGTACTTGTTGCTTGTGCAAGTCAGAGTTGTTGATGTAAGTTACGATCAGAGGTAGGAGCAGGCTATTTATAGCCTACTGTTTGTGTGGTTTCGCTTTGTGGGGCATGATACCTTTCCTTCTTGGATCTGATGATAGATCGTCTTGTAGTAATAAGCCTCATGTCTCTAAGCCCAACTCGTATACGGGCTGAAGGCCCATTCTCCAACAATTTGCTTTTTCTTTAAAGTGTTGTAGCTTTTTAAAAAAAATTTACTCATAATGGATAAGAGATTTTTGAGAAATTCTTTAAATGCTTAAACATAATCGCATTGAAGAAGAAAAAACATCAAGTTTAGAACCAAATGATGATTACAAGTAAATATGCATATAGGCATTATCAGAGTAATTAATCTAAGTCAATTTGGGGATGATCTTATATAAATGGTTTATGGAAAAAGTTGATAAATTTTCGCAACAATATTGAGTAGCATCAAAGAGGAATTCAATTGACTTATGAGAGCAGAGAATAGAAGATGTACCCTCACTATTTACATGATGAATTCCAACCTCTCTTATGGGTTATAAAACGCATGGTTACATTCTGACAGAAAAAAGAAACTGTTCATAGTTGGGGAAGATGATGTTGGAACCATAAAATGGTATGTGTTTGCAGTTCATATAGAAGAGTTTTACGACTATAAATAATATTTGAGCATAAATTTGTTGTAGTGTAGTGATATCTCTAGTTTGGTTAGTAAGTAAACTAGAGAAAACCTCTCTATTAAAGTCTCTCTCTCTCTCTTTCCTTTTCTCTCTTATCTATAACGTTTTCAAGTGTTTCTTCTGCTTCACCGGGAGCCGCCATGCCTCTTTGGCGGTTGCCATTTTCCTTTGTTTCCTCAGTTTGCGTGTCTCTCGTTCTCTTATGTTTCCTCCCTGTGGTCTCTAAGTAGCTTGTGGCAACCAGTGCTCTTTATGCTTACCCCCATCTTTGAGGTACGTCATTGTTGCGCTGGCTCCGGACAATGTCTTTAGGTGTTTCTTTTTACTTTGTGCTTTTTTGCTATTAGAAGTTGGTGTATAGTTTAAATTTTTGTAGTCTTCTATTAGCATTTTTGTAAAATCTATCAAAAGTTGAAAAGCTGATAATAATATTTAATTTTTTATGAAGAAAAGAATTTTTAGTTTGCTTAGGGTATCTCCAACCATAACACCAAATTTAATGTTAAAATTATATCAAATTTGATGTTATGGCATTAAATTTTATTTTTCTTCTCCAACAATACCAAATTTGGTGTTTTGCCGTTAAACTTTATGGTTTGGTGAATGTAGTTTTCATATTAATCTACTCAATTAAAATTTTCTAGTCAAAATTTGAAGAAGGAATTTATCATAATTTTGTATTCTAATTGTAGCTTCCTTTTACTACCACTTTCTTATATTAGATATGAAAATAATCAGCTAATCATAAATGTCATTAAATTATTAATTAAATGATTTTATTCTTTATTTTAATAGAATAGATAAGGAATGTATGGTCAAATCTTCAAGAAATCATTGACTTCTTCTTCTAAATTTACTTCACCAATCCCCTATATAAAACCTCTGACATCCCAACAAATTTCATCAACACTGAAACACAAGAATACATTTTCAAAACGTAAAAAATACTTTTCAAAGAATGAGTAACATCAGATCTTCCATTGTTGTCAGTACAATTGCAATAATTTTGTTGCTGGTCGTTACAGGTTAATCAAGCATTTTCATTACTAGTATTCTCAAACGTCGTAGATATTATCCCACCTTTAAATGCACATTTTGTTTTGTTTTGTAAATACTAAACATGTGCTTTTAAATTTATATTACAACTATTAAGAGTTTCTTATTTCGTTTTCATATATACAAATATGATCTTGATAATTTTCATGAGAAAACATGCGTTAATGATGTTTTAACGCTCGTTATAAATGATACATTTTTATATTTATTTTTATCAAAAATATCTCTTTGCATGGTTATGAATATTCTTTTCTTTGATTTTTGATCAACTTCTAATATTTTTCATAAATATTTACTTTTCATAGTCTTTTCAGTATCTGAATCTTAATATCATAACAGTTATCTGGTTTACCATTCTATTGTTTTTCAAATATTTTGTCGATGGTGGAGAGATCTCCCTCATATGTTATATATTAGATTATGCTGAAGCTTATTAAAAAAAGTATTTTATTAATTCTAACATTAGTTAAAACTATATTAAGATTTTTTGTTTGAGGTTTTAGTCGCTATGTATTTTTTTTTAACTAATCTTTGTAATTTTGCAGAACAAGCGAACGCATTCACTATTATTGGTGACTGTTTTGGACCCGCCACAGATGCTTGTGAACAAATTTGCAAGTCGAAAGGTTATAAAGAGGCGTTTTTTGGGAGTTTTAGAGACAAGACGGGTTGTTGCTGCAGACCTCCAAAGAAACAAACATATGGGCAATCTAATCAATTGAAATATTAAATGGCTTTCATAATAATTTGTATTTTGCATGATCACAAAAAACATTAAAATATAATATTTTAACAATATATGGAATAACTTTTTTCCTTTTAATATATCATGGTGCAAGTTAAATGTTGTAAGAATCTCTATATGATTTGTTAAGTCAGTTAATTCTCACAAAAACTAATTACTTGAATACCCTTAATAAATTAAAATTATACACAATTATCATTACTAAATATTTTATTTTTATTTTTATTTTTATTAATAAAAATTTTCTTATTTTTAATTTAAATTTCCTTTTTGAAAACCATATAAATAATAAAAATTAAATATTAATGAAATATACAAATTTTGAATATATATATATATATATATAAATTTTATTTCTTACTTTATATTTTTCCTAAACAACATAAATAAAAAAAGAAAATATCCTTTAATTTTCAAAATATATAGGTTTATAGGTCTATAAATATAAAACAAAATTCACAAAATATTTGAGAAAATAAAATAAGGAAAAAATTGCCAAAAGTTACTTAAAAATTGATTTTAAATGTAAAAATGTACCCCAATTCAGTTAAATTCAAAAAACAACACAAAATGCTAGTGAAATTACAACAAACTTTTTAGACCAAACCAAAAATATGTATTGAATTATACCATTATAACCCTCCACGTGAGAAGACTTATAAGAAAGTCTTATCTGAAAAGACTTATAAGAAAGTCTTATCTGAAAAGACTTCTAAGGAAGTCTTCTCGTACCGTAGATCTTAAAAAATAATTTAATTGAAATCATGTAGTTATTAACATTTATAAATGATATAAATTTATATTTACTAAAATTGAATTGTTTTTAACATAGATGGGTGAACGTAGATTGAATCATGATAGTCTTTGGTTTAGTGCTTAGTAACATATGTTATAGTATTATTTATATTTTTAGGGTTATATTTTAGAATCTTAACTTCAAAAAAATAGACTTAAATGTGTTTAGTTTGTGTATATTAAACACTATATAAATTAATTATAAGTTTACTGAATTCTTTTTTTGCTACTTAGTTAGTTATTTGATTGGGTTAGGGTTTGGAAGACTTTCTAGAAGATTTCTTGGGAAGTCTTCTGACATATACTGAACTAGAAGACATCTTAGAAGACTTCATACATGTTCCCTCCTAAATTATAGTAAAATTTAGGGTTCCCTCTTAAAGCCAAGTTTTCTAGAGAGTCTTCTCATGTATTAGATTTAAAAATAATTAATAAATTTTATATAACATATTTTGAAAGGAAAATAATCAAAATCATGTAATAATAAATATTTTTAAATAATGTAAATTTAGTTTTACTAAAACTGAATTAGTTACAACATGATATATGAGTGAATGTAAACTGAGTCATGATAGTATTTGGTTTAGGGTTTGACAATGATATAATATTGCTTGTACTTTTAAGGTTGATTTTGAAATCTTATTTTTTCATTTTTTTAGTTTGACATATATGTGTTTAGTGACTATCTAATAACTTGATTTTTTTTTCAAATAAATTTCTATTAAGTTTAAAAAGTATTTTTTCTTAGTTATTTGAATATAAGGTTTGGAAGACTCGCATAATACTTCTTGAGAAGTTTTCTGAGACAAATAATTTAGAAGACTTTTTCTAATGTATTTTATGTTATAAAACTTCTCAAGAAGTCTTCCAACCCGAACCAAACCTTAATTTTCACGTTCAATTTTAACATAATCAAAAGTAAACTAAAATATATTTAACCTAACCTGGTATTTTACTGGATATATCAATAGTATTTTTCAATTTTTGGTGTTTCTAAAAAAATAAAGTTGGTAAAAACACGGAAACCCTAGCCGTTTGCTTTGAGGCAATTTCAAATGCGATTTTAATTATGATTTCCGACGAATCTATTCTTCGTCCTTTTCACCTCTGATAATCTTGTTTTTCCGGTGAATCTTGTTTCTCCTTCATCACCAAAGAGTATTTTAGTAGATTAAACTAACTTGTTTTCTTTTTTCAGAGCTGAAACGGTTTGTGTTGTATTTGAACTCCACCACAAGTAAGTTCTTCCTCTTTTCTGTCAAATTTTCATTTCAGATCTGAAACCGTTTGTTTCTCCATCGTGACGTCTTCTTTTCCTGTTGAATTTTGCAGATTTCTAACCGTAGCTGTCGCCGGTGACCATAACTTCTCTGTTTTGGACTTCAAGTTCTCCATTTTCCGACTGTAAGTTCACCCATTTGTTAGATGTATTAGGATTTCTCTTTATATTTTATTAGGGTTCTACTGGAAGATTTTCTGGAAGACTTTGCATGCATGAAGTCTTTTGAAAGTCTTCTAAAAAGTATTCTGAAAATTTTCTGAAAGTCTTCCAAAGTCTTCCGAAGTTTTCTCATGTATTTGTGATGTTGGTTTGTTTGGTTTTTGTTTGAGATGTTGGTTTTTCATTCTTTTTCAGGCAGTAAAATGGAATTACCATAAATTCTGAAGAGGATGTTTACCTTAGGGCAAGAGCCTATTCCACTGAAAAGCATTGCGTATCATACCAATGACCAAAATTTGCTTTATGTTGTAAATGCTGCTCTACATGATGATGAATGGGGGGAGATGAATAACTCAAGGTTGGAAGTGTTCATCAAGGTTTAGGAGTTGAAGTTTTGATGGGCGTCAAGGCTTGTTCATTTTATGCTCCATTTCCAGCTGCATATTGACATGGTGTGTTGTTTATTGTTCTAGCAGAGTATAAATATCATAAACAATTAGCTATCACATTAACCCTAATCTTAACTCTTGCCAAGAGAGATCAGGTGTAGTACTTAGGGATCGAATCCATAGAGAGCAAAGGCACACAATAGATTTCTTATTTATAAAGACTAACCTAGGTAAATATATATATATTGGTGGTGAACAATCAATTTAAGAAAATATTCCTTGTCAAAAAGTAGGATGCAATATGGAAATATGTTACTAATGCAAATATCAAAATATTTTATTAATTAACTAGATGTAAATATAAATATAAATATGCTAGATCTAGTGTTTCAAGCTAAATGAATATAAAGGATAGGAAGCACTGAAATATATATATACTAGAACTCAAATGTTAACTATTCTGGCCCTTTTAACTCCAACTCTCGTATGCCCGCAAAAGGAAAGACCATCGATCGACGGCTAAGGCTTGGTATCGACCGACGGTGAAATCAGAATGCAGTGTGGGCGATATTTGATAAGTCCACCAAACTTGTTAGACCAGCTCTCGCATGCGCCTAACAGCCTAGTTCAACAGAATCTGTTCTGGCACATAACCTACTCTAGTAGTTGTCCATGTCCTATCATCAAGATCCTAGTAAGTTACTCTAGAATGCAAGCATTAAGCACAACTCAATTGATGGATATTAACTTGACCTAACAATTTTATTTTTGGGCTAATCCATGATTGCTATCATTCAACCCTAAATCTAATTGATAACTATTCAAACTTGATCTTTATCACATAAATCATAGAAGAATAGAATAGATATGAAATATAAAATATATAAAAACCAAAGAAGTTCCAGGAGGACTCTGTAGGAATCTCTCATTTCTCTCCTAATACAATATGATAGAACTAAAATGTTGTGTTAAGTTCTTGTGTTTAACTATTGTCTGTCTTCTCAAGACATAAAATATAAAGCCCTAAATTTATGTCAAAACTCGTCCATGGTATTTTCGTCATTCTGGCTTTGGCTTTATTCGTCGGCTGTTATCGATCGATGGCACGCGTGCTACATCGATCAATCTTGGGCTTTAATCATCGGTCGACGCCAAGTGTATTCCATCGATCGATGGCTTTGTCGACTCCCTAGATGATCAGCTACAAACTTTTCTCCTCAAGATGCTTCAAAAGCTTCAAGTATCTCATATATCTCCAAAACGTTTCTGGACCTGTAAATACTCTAAAATATAGCCTAGACACACATAATAAACTCTAAATAGAGCCTATAACATGGCCCAAAACTGGTAATAAATAGCTTATATCACATATCAAGAAGAAGTATGAGCTTTGTAGTCTTATTGGTCCAGAAACGGTGAGATTTTAAGTGATTGAGTTCGAGCACCTCACTGGTCTAAACTGAAAATATATTGAGAACATGGATAATCCGGCTGTAGAGGTGAAAAATGAGTTGTTTCGTTTATGGGAGATGATGGTTGTGGATATTGATGCTGGTCCAAGTTCTGAACAAATAATAGCGGCATGTAAGAGATGTGGAGAGTGGTCTCAGGATGACCGCATGCGGCTGGTATACCTAGCCATCTACACATGATACATTGAAGGAAAAACACTCATCCGCTACACGGGCTAGCTCTGCAAGGCTAGTGATGGATCTAGAAGAATTTAAGACTTGCCCAAGGGGGAGATTGGCTTTTAAGTTCCTGATGGACTATGTGAAGGGAAAACATTTGACAAGGTCTTATACCATTGATGGGTTTATTCAAGTTCTCCAAGTGTGGATATACTTCGCTCTGCCAAACTTTGCTGGGTCCTGTGGAAAGTCCATACGAAACAAACCAAGTCCCCCTTTGCTGGCTTACAAGGGACATAAAGGA
>MU106251.1:86259-151626 GCA_012274485.2 Sinapis alba
GATATTGATGCTGGTCCAAGTTCTGAACAAATAATAGCGGCATGTAAGAGATGTGGAGAGTGGTCTCAGGATGACCGCATCCGGCTGGTATACCTAGCCATCTACACATGATACATTGAAGGAAAAACACTCATCCGCTACACGGGCTAGCTCTGCAAGGCTAGTGATGGATCTAGAAGAATTTGAGACTTGCCCAAGGGGGAGATTGGCTTTTAAGTTCCTGATGGACTATGTGAAGGGAAAACATTTGACAAGGTCTTATACCATTGATGGGTTTATTCAAGTTCTCCAAGTGTGGATATACTTCGCTCTGCCAAACTTTGCTGGGTCCTGTGGAAAGTCCATACGAAACAAACCAAGTCCCCCTTTGCTAGCTTACAAGGGACATAAAGGAAGAAAATTTGTCAAAGAGAGTATCAACACACATGTATGTCTGATTATTCCCAATAGTATACTAGTGATTATCGTCTCAAATATCTAACTTGATATTTACTTACTGAAAACTCGCGTAGTCAACTATGTGCCGAAGGACATTTGTGAAATGTTCCCTAAATGGGACAATGATAAGACTAATGTGGCACTTAAAAACATGGTGAATTTCATGTTTAGTGCTAAAGCTCATTGGAAGTGGACCCAAGACTGCTGGTCAGACAAAGGTACTAACCCGTGGACCAATCCAAAGGTTATCTATGTGACTGATGGGTTTTGGCAGTGCGTAAAGGAGATGAAGCTTCTTGCGGATAAGATGAAATCACTGGAGAAGAAGGTGTGAATCAACCAAGAAGGCACTGACTCTAATGAACTTCAACTCACACTTTCATAACCGACTAAGCCAGTGCACGAACCATGGGTTAGTACCAAAACCTCTCCCAAAATCAAAGTGAAGAGAAATACTAGAAAAATTGTAAGAAATATATCTGAAAGTTCTATGCTCCTTGCGTCGTTGGTTTGTTCTACATAGATGGCAGATACCGGTTCCAGCGATATGTACATATTGCTTTGGAAAAATCAATTTTTCTTTGGCGCGCTCCGGTTTCGGAGAACTTGAGTTTGAGTCTGGCGGTGGGTTAGAGTCTGATTCTTCGATTCCTCCAGCTTTGGATGGAAATGATAGAAGTTTCGATGTTGTATCTGAGTTTCAAGAGGAGCCCTAGGAATAAGAACATGATGACAAAGAGGATGGTATTATTGACAACTCGTCCATTTCTGATGACTTCCTGAAGAAACTGGGAAAAATTGACTTTTTATTGCTGACCTCGAGACGAGGATCCCTTCCTCGGAGGAGAAACCTTGAACACCGCCTTTCGGTTGAATCTGCCTCTTAATTTCTTACTTTTCTCAGTAGAGATTGTAGTTTCCGCTTCCTCGCTTTCTTACTTCCTACGCTCAGGCTCGTAATACTACAGTTTCTCAGTTGTCTCCGGCGGTGATTCAGGACATGTTCATGGTGGACGTTCTGGACTCCGAGTCTGGCATTGATGTCAATGTCAAATTATTTAAGACAATATCTCAGATGAACAAGTTTCTGACTAATTCAGATATATTTTGTGAGTATCAAGGCACGGTGCAGCCTCCTAAGGGGGTATCGTTTGTCAAAGGCTCACAACTGGAAATGGAGATATTTTTTTGCGGGTTGGTCAGGCAATCGTTTGTGACTTTTTCGCCGTATAGGACCGAGTGGAATCTTTCCTCTGGTAGCTGAATGATTATAGGCAAGATGCTTTTCTTCGCAGATTCAATGCCTTAACGCATGTGTTTTGCCATTGTAGGTGCTCATCTATAATTTAGAAAGCTTCCACCTTGGGTCGTAGAACCTCTCGCTAGGATACAGAGTTTGGGGGAGTTTGATTGAACGCAGATTGAATTGAGCGAGTTCATCAAAGCTTTCCTCGTATTAACACTGGTTAGTGTTTTATGCCTTTGCTCGGATCGGTTCTTGACGGCTCATATTTTCACAACTTTTCTCTTTCTTCCTTTTAGATTGCTGAGGGCGTGGAATTGTCCAGAGCCGCGGAGATACCGAAGAAAAAGGAGGTCGACAAAGAATATGGGGAAAGTGAAGAGTATTATTCATGTTTACACCATGACTCGAAGAACACCCGTAGCTGAAAAAATGAAGAGAAGACAAAGTCGATGCACAGAGGAAGTGTCGGTCGACACTCATCCTTGGTGTCGATCGACACAAGCTCGAAGGACTTGCCGGCTCAAGATCAAGAATTGGACCCATAAGTTTCCACAAAATTACAAGATTGCCCCTACGAGTTTGACCTAAAATATATATGTTTATGCCAATGTTTAGGCAGAGAGACAAAAATATGATATTATTATTCTTAGAAGCTTTTTAAGGTTTGGAGAGAAGATCCAAGACTCATTCAGAGTAGATCCAAGCTTTTTAAGGTTTGGAGAGAAGATCCAAGATTTTAATCTAATTATGCAATTCATTATGTTCGTCTTTATGTCTTGCTTGATTATGTCTGAGTAGAATAGTTTGTTAGACTTAGGGTTTATAAAGGTTATAAGGAATTAATGGTTATAGAACTACTAAAGTGATTATCTAGATTTTTCATTGAATTGGTCTTATTGCTTGCATTCTAGAGTAGCTACCTAGAATCTTGATCTTAGGTTTGACAATTGCGAGAATAGGTTTATACCTTAATATAATTATGTTGAGCTAGGTTGTTAGACGCAGTGACATGCTTGTTTAATTGACTAAGTGAATTTATCGATCTGAATGATAAATCATGTTTGAAAGCGTATCAATCGACACTCTATAAGTGTATCATTTGATACTCATTCTGTACTGAATCTGACAGTATGAGTACTGATTTAAACATGTAGACTCACATCGAGAGCTGAATATTTTACAATTTCATTTGAGTTCTAGAATTGATCATCACATATTCTTAGCATCTATATATCATAATTTAGATTACATGTAATCTGAAGTATAGCTTCTATCTTATATGTTTATCAAACCACATCTATCTTGTCTAATGCTTTGATAAATATTTATTGTTTTAAATCTTACTAACTTAGCTTAATCTTATATAAAATCTGATCTATTGTGTGCCCCGCTTCCTGTGGATTCAATCCTTAAATACTACAGTTGATTTCTTATTTGAGAGAGTTGGTTCTAAGGTTAATTTGAGATGCATCAAATTTGGCGTTGTTGCCGGGAAGCATTGGATTTGCAAATAGTTTTGATTTATTGCTTTAGTCTAAGTTTTTCTTTTAATTTCTTGCATGCCCAGCAACACCAGAAGCAGAAGGAAAAAGATATCTTACCATCTTCAAACCCTACTCAACTTGAGCGTACAATCCGGAAAGAAAAGTGAGTCACGTCGATCGACACCTCTACTTCGTCGATTGACACCATTCATAGGCAAGCAACGATCGACACTTTTCCAGAAACATATATCAATACAAACTTACGAGATATCAACATGGTCGCACCTCTTATATTGACCCGAGATGAGCATGGAGACCTGCGTGACCTAGAGGGCCACATGTGTAATGCAACAGGTCGAATGATAAATGTTCAGGGGGGAGGGGGGATGAACTCCATGACCCAGAAGCAGATTCATTTCAAGCTGCTTTGGAAGCTGAGAATGCTGTAGCTAATGCTCAGGCTGCTCGACCAAAAACGTTGGCTAACTACAACCGTCCAGATCAGTTTTATGCCAATAGATCTGCAGTTCGTCCTCCCACTTTCCAGAGGATTGATTTCAAGTAGGCATGGGCGTTCGGGTACCCGTTGGCGTTCGGGTCGGGTTTTTTGGATTTTGGTTCTTTTTTATAACACCTCTTAGGTCCCATTCTAGTAAATTTACAAGTACGGGTAAGGTTCGGATAACACATCGGGTTCGGGTCGGTTTTGTATCACATACTAGAACTCATAAAGTAACTATATATCATTCGGATTCGGGTTATATCAGATCAGTTCGGATATACCCGAAATAAAATCTAAAATTTAAAAGCAAAACATAAGAAATATATACTTATTTAAGTATAATTAAGTATTTAAGGTATTTATTTTAATTTTAGATACTTATTGTTAGATACCATATCAAAATAAATATGAAATTAAATATTTCAAGTATATATTTATGTTTCATATAATTATATTGTACAGTAGTTTGGACATTCGGATCAGTTTTTTCGGATATTTTTTTGGATTTTTTTTACTTTTTCGGGTTTAGTTTTAAGTTTTATATAGTTTTATTGAGTCAAGAAGGAGATGATGATAAACTTTTCAAATTTTAATATGTTATCTAACCACTCGCTAGCACCATTCTTTGATATTATTGATTGCATGGTGTACTGAATGAAAACACCAAAGCCGATCACCTAGCAATAACATCTATGCTAGTTGATGGTGTTTGGAGAAATCAAAGCTGACCTCCAACCTTAATCAACTCAACTGCTTGTTTTGGGGCTTGGTATACATTGGATCGAATTCCTCCTGCAAGTCTAGAAGGTAAAAGTATGTGTATTTTTGGTTCTCCTCTCACCTCTCTTTGGCATCAAGAAAAGAAAAGATTGAGATGATTTTCTGCGATTTAGAGGGGTAGGAAAATTTCATGCGACCCCATTATTCTATTTCAATAAAATGATCACACATTGTTGAAAATGAGGGATAGGTACATTACCACTGATCCCATTATTCGCCTACACTTTGTTACAAAAAGAAGGAAAGAAAAGAAAGAAAAAGAAGATAATAAGACGGATTGCATCAGCATCACTATTCATTGGAAAATGAAAGAAAAAGATTAGAAGAGAGAGAAAAGAGATCAGAAAATATTATATATATGTTGTTCATATACTTGCTTGGGTAAGAGTCCATGCATCCTTTGATTGATACTCTCAAGATTTAGCTTACACATTTACTGCATAAATGCCTTCCTGCACAATTTTATATTGGCTTAAGCAGATTAAACCATGATCTCTTACATCCTGGGTTGACATGCCTTCCTGCACAATTTTTTTGATGATGTGTGAGCTGAAGAATTGAGGAACAAGATTTCTACATTCACTTAGGAGCCTGAAGAATCTTTCAGAGACTCCTGAATCAGATTCAAGTCATATCAGCAAGAGTTTCCACATCATGGGTTCAACAAAGTACAACTGCTGAGTTCCTTTCTCAGAGGCATTGTTGGTCTACCAGAGTGCTCTAGACACAGCTAGTGGAGAAAATTTCAACACTAGGAATCCTGAGGAAGCTATAAGACTCATTGAGCACTTGGCATCTAGTAATAGTACCAAGAACACTGATTATGAGAGAAAGAAATCACCTGCCAGCTTGACTAAGGAACATATGGATGAAGTCAAGGTAAAGCTATACAGTGTTCACAAACTACTCATGAAACAAGTCAGTTTCGCAAATGTAGAAGATGTAGCCTTCGATCGCGACAAGGGAGAAGAAGAGGAGAAAGTGAATTTTGTGAATGGTACAGGTTTTTAGAGTCAAATGTATGGGAGTCAGAAGAATAACATGAACTTCAATGGTGCTGGCCAAATGAGTAATTTCAAAAACCAGAGCTCTCAATACCAGAATTATTTCAGCAACAACATCAATAGCTTCAACAACTCAAGAAAGCAATTTGGAATCAATGATTGATCAAGTTCTTGAGGGACAGCATAAGATGCATGTAAACTTCACTGAGAAGATAGATGATGTGTACACCAATCTGAATGAGAAATTCGAATCTCTTAGCACCCATGTGAATAAGTTGGAAACTCAGGCTGCACAGACTAATGAAGCTGTGAGAAAGCAGGAAGCACTAGTTAAGGAAAGGAATGAGGCTGGACAAAGACACCACGTGAGTGCCATCATTGATGGTGATTTTTGGTAAGTGACGAAGCATGAGAAACTTCAAGAGGCATAATTTAAAGTCGAGAGTTCAATGTCGTTTGGCAATTCGCATTGGTGTCGATCGACACCACCTGCTGAGCAGTGATCAACACCACTTGAAGAATCCATAGGATCTTGACAGACTGCAAGCATCAATCAACACTACCCGTATGAAGATAGACACAATCCTGCACCTGTAACATATCGCGCACGATTACCAAGCATCAATCGACACCGACCATATATCAATTGATCCCCATCTCAGACAAGGCTGACTGTTGATATTAATCAACAACCTAACTATGTCCAACGCCCTCCTGAGTATGATGCGCCATAGCCAGATATCTATAAAGAGGCTACTGACAGAAATATTCATATTGGGAAGAGGAAAAAAATAAGGTTCCTAAGCATCTAAGGAGAGAAGCAACTGTCAGGGAGATGGATGGTTTTACCAAGAGAGTTTTGAGAATCCCTGAAGATGAGCCATTTGATGAGGCTTACTAAAATAATAATCTCTGAATGTTTTTCAGAGAGAGTAAAAAAGCAGAAGAGGACATCGAGCGAATGTTCTATCAACTTAGAGACCTGAAGAAGAAAGATTCAAAGCGGAAGAAGAAAAGTGACCCTGGAAAATTTGTAGTCCCATGCACTGTTGCAGGACATGTCTACCAGAATGCACTGTGTGATACATGATCTTCAGTGAGCGTCATTCCTAAGGTAATGGCATGATGCTCAAACATCTTGAGGTAGTAATTGCCAAAAGTAGAGATGTATTACATCCTATACTGATCAGAGATCTTGGGATAATAATTGGTAACTCTGTGATCCTTGTACACTTTCAGTTGATGGATATCAAGATAGGATGTAATACATCTCTACTGCTTGGGATAGCCTTTATGGCTATTGTATGAGTTGTTTGCATCATGCAGACAAACAAGTTGTGTCTTACACTTGTTGATGGGAACATTTTCTATGACCATGTCCAAGTCTTTAAGAGAGAAAATGTCCTACATTGAGCCGGATGATGACCTAAGACTTTTGGCAACATGTTACTGTAATTATGAACGCAAGGACGATGATGACGATGGAGTGCCGATCGACACAAAATCCGCATTGATCGACACAAATTTTGGGGCTTGGTATACATTGGATCAAATTCCTCCTGCAAGTCTAGAAGGTAAAAGTCTGTGTATTTTTGGTTCTCCTCTCACCTCTCTTTGGCATCAAGAAAAGAAAAGATTGAGATGATTTTCTGCGATTTAGAGGGGTAGGAAAATTTCATACGACCCCATTATTCTATTTCAATAAAATTATCACACATTGTTGAAAATGAGGGATAGGTACATTACCACTGATCCCATTATTCGCCTACACTTTGTTACAAAAAAAAAAAAAAAAAAAAGAAAAAGAAGATAATAAGACGGACTGCATCAGCATCACTGTTCATTGGAAAATGAAAGAAAAAGATTAGAAGAGAGAGAAAGGAGACCAGAAAATATTATATATATGTTGTTCATATACTTGCTTGGGTAAGAGTCCATGCATCCTTTGATCGATACTCTCAAGATTTAGCTTACACATTTACTGCATAAATGAGGTCATTAGATGGTTTTGTCAAATTGAATAAGCTGACCTGTGGGCTGGATGGTTTGGTTGCTAAGCCAAGATTAAGTACATGGAAATGCCTCTAAGGTGTGCACCATTCTGATGTGGCTTAAAACAGTGCAGAGGTGATGGTATTAGTTTTTTAGTTGTTTGAGTCCCCGCTGTTTTAAAACCTTTTTTACAAGACTATTCTAAGTTTTGCTTGAGGTCAAGTAAAGGATAAGCCTGAGGGAATTGATATACTATGGATTTCAACACTTTTTATGCAATAATATATGTTATATTTATAGTCTTTATATTATATTTGTAGTCTATTTTAGAGTCTTAACAGGTTTAGGTACGTCGTGGAGTATTGTGGAGTTTATGGAGCTAGATGGAGCTTAATGGGGGAAAAAACCGTAGCTGAGAAAATGAAGAGAAAGCAGAGTCGATGCACAGAGGAAGTGTCGATCGACACTAATTCTTCGTGTCGATCAACACAAGTGACAAGGTCTGCCGGCTAAAGATCTGGAATCGGGCCCAAAAGTTTCTATAAAATTACAAGATTGCCTCTGACGAGTTTTGACCTAAGATATATATGTTTATGACAATGTTTAGGCAGAGAGACAAATATTGGATATTATTGTTCTAAGAAGCTTTTTAAGGTTTGGAGAGGAGATCCAACACTCCTTTAGAGTATTGCACTGGAACTCCATTTTTTTCTATCCCTAATCAAATTATGCAATTCATTATGTTCATATTTATGTCTTGCTTGATTATGGCTGAGTAGAATAATTTGTTACACTTAGGGTTTATAATGGTTATGATGAAATATTTTTTATAGAATTGCTAAGGTGATTATCTACAAACCTTTACTGAATTGATCTTACTGCTTGCATTCTAGAGTATATAACTAGAATCCTGATCTTAGGTTTGATAACAACAAGAGTAGGTTCATACCTTAATATAATTATGTTGAGCTAAGTTGTTATGTGCAGTGACATGCTGGTTTAATTGACTTAGTGAACTTATCGATCTGAACGATAAATCCTGTTTGAAAGTGTATCGATCGACACTTATAAGTATATTGATCGATACTCGTTCTGTATTGAATACGAGAGTATGAGTACTGATTTGAACATGTAGACTCACAACGAGAGTTGGATATCTTAAATTGCATTTGAGTTCTAGGATTGATCATCACATATTCTTAGCATCTATTTATCATAATTTAGATTACCTGAAACCTTAAGTCTAGCTTCTGTCTTATATGTTTATCAAACCACATATATCTTGTATACTTCTTTGATAATTATTTACTATTTTAATCTTACTGACGTAGTGTAATCTTACATAAGATCTGATCTATTGTGTGTCCTTGCTCCTTGTGTATTTGATTCCTAAGTACTATAGTTGATCTTTTATTTAAGAGAGTTGACTCTAGGATTAATTTGAGTTGCATCATGGCTGCACCCTTTTTAATGGGTTTGCCTACTTACCCTGGGGGGATCAAGCCGCATGGAGTTCATGCTGTGGATATGGCAAATTTCTTTTGAGATCAGAGTAAAAGCATTTATTGTTAGATATGCTTATCCTGTGAACTCATCGTTCATGCTTCTGGTTTCAGGTTGTTTTTCTCTCTTGTTTCTTTCGTGGCGATGTACTTGGTGTGACTGCGATAGATTCTGTTTCGGGAGATGTGTTTGGTTCCTCCGTTTGTTCTTGTGGTTGAGTTCTTCATTGACAGAGTGTCGATGTCGAGGGGGGAGGGGTTTGTGTCTTTGTGGTAAGTTCCCCTTCTGGGGTGTGTCTCGGCTTTTTGGTTTGTCTTGTCTGTATATCAGCTTCTTCTTTTGTCTTCGAAGAATTTTCATATCTCTACGACCTCTTTCTTTGTTTGCAAAGTTTTTCTTGGGAAGATTTTTCGACGACGTCTTGCTGGCTACTTGATCCCCTGAGCTTTGGTTTGGCCACAAAGCATGCTCGTGAAATTCCTTGATTCACTTTGATAGTGTAGAGTCTTTCTTCTATAGGGATTTTGATGCAGTAGTGGTAAGTTGATGTGTATCCATGGCTTTCCGAGGATCACGCTCTAGAGGGTTGGTTTGTCAATTACTCTAAATTTTTGAGTTTTAGTGTTCCACACACGTAGATGGGCAGTTTAGTGGTTCCCTACGATATTTTTTTCTCTCTGGTGAAGTTGGTTAGTGGTTTCGTTATGGGTTTTAGTTTGTATCCTCTTATGTCCATCTTCTTTAGTGTCTCTCTGAAGATTAGTTCACGAAACTCTTAGTATCAATCAGGAAGTGGGAGACTTGACAATAGGAGAACATTAGCTTAATGACTAGTGGATTGTTATGTGGGGTATTGAGGTCTTCGGTATGGAGGTCTTCAAAGGTGAGTGTATCATGTCCGAGGGGAACTCCAACGGGCTTGTATTTTGTGTACTGACATCCGCTGTCTTCGGGGCGTCATTTAGGATCTAGCTCATCTTGTCCAGGTCATACTTTTCTTTCTTTTGGGATTTAGCTTCTAAGGAATTTTTGGCTTGGTCTCCTTGTCCATTCGTCTAGTATCTCTGTTCAACAGTGATCGGTGGTGATTATCCTTTTTTCAAGGCTGTTGTTAGATCCTAAAGTTCTGGTGTCGGGGGGTCTGATCTTTCCCTTATTGAATTTTGAGAGTATGAATTCCTGCAGGTGCAGGCATTATTCGGTCACATGTCCGACCTTTTTGTGAAAATCATAATTTTTTACAATCTCCCACGGTCTTCTTCTTGAGTCTATCTGTCCAGGATTGCCTTGATGAAAGAGGGGCATCACTATTGTAAATTCTGAGGGATTTTCCAGATCTTTCCTCCAACTTATATTTGGTATCATAATGTGTGTGAGGCTCCCAAGCCTATTTAGTTGGTTTATCCTTTTAGGTCACCGACGGTGGTTTTGTTACTGAATACCTTCTTGCCATTACAATTCTATCCTCCTCCAGTTCAGTGTGGTCGACCTATGCAACGCGCCTTTGAGATTGCGTTTTTTTTTTTTTAATTTTGAGGTCCTCGCAGAACTTTGACTTATACCAGAGAGAACTTGTGAGATCCATGAGGGATATCTTGTCGGAGACCTTGATGCAGATACAATTGCGTTGGACCGGTTGATTAAGTTTCTGAGTGATTTGGTACAACTTTGGGATAGAGTGTAAAGATCCACTGTCGATGCTCCTTTTTCAATTTACATCGAATAATGCCTCAAGAACGCCGTTGATAGCTGATGGTAGCAATCTATCGAACTGTCTTTTAAACAAGACAACCATCCTAAGGTTGGTCTGGTAAGATTTTCATGAAAAATTGGCAATATCCGGCGTCGCGCTCATCAGAAGTGAAATGAGCTCAAGACATAGCTATGATGAACACAATCATATATTAACACGGGTCTAAGATTCCTTCGTACGTGAGAAATATTATCTTACCGGTGTGGCGCAATGGTTTGTCGGTTATCCAAACTATAAACGGTGAATTATGAGTTTCCTTGAGCATGTGGTCTATCTCTGAGGGAGATTTAGTGGGTTGATGAACCCATGAGTTTAATTCTCTCAGAGTCACTAGCAGCACTTATATCACTTTAACTTGTTTGTCATCATATGTGAAACGCTACCGCCAGGGGGGGGGGTGGAATTGGAGCTTGTCTCGGTATTAGAGTTTTGGGATCGCCGAGTAAGTTTAGTTGCAGCTGAGTTATGTGTTCAGATGGTGCGCGTCTATGATTGTGAGTTTATATATATTCTTCTTAGTGCGGGGTAGAGTCAGCGTCAAGGTTTAGATCGTTGACTCGTACACTCCCGCTGCGGGTGAGCTCATCTACCTTTTTGACTAATGTGTGCCATATGGACGAGACGTTGGTGTCCTGGGCGTCGACTTTTGTTGTATTCAGACTTGGGGCTCTGAGCGGTAGATATGCATCTATCATCGGGGTCTGCAATGTTTTGGGGGGGGGGGGAGGATGGTTCGTTCATGATGTGTACGAAATTGTGGTTGACATGTTCATGGCACTGAAGATAAGGCATCAATGGTGGCCGGAGATGGTTGTAGTGTGTTTCTGGTGCTTGGATGCTCAGGGTGCTTGACAGGCGGTTGTGATGATGTCCTGATGGAGATGTCGACATTCTTCGATTAGCTTGAATTAATTTGTGCATTAGGAATCTCTAGGCCACATGTGGACGCCAATTGTTGAAGTCTAAAACCGGTAACCAATTTTAGAGACTAACCAAACAATATCGAGAGAGATTAGGGACAAAAACTTTGTTTATTAAAGTTTTTAAGCCAAACCAAATGAAAAATACAAAATTTAATAAAGCAGGTAGTCAAAAGTTTAAAAGCTTATTGTCGTTTTCTTTCACACTCTCCTTTCCTTCGCCATTCAATGCGGTACTTATTGAGATTTTCTCCCTCTCTTTACATGTATCTGTAGTGTATGTGTCAAAGAGTCGCTTCAGCAGTCATCATTGTACTTGTTGCTTGTGTAAGTCGGAGTTTTTGATGTAAGTTATGATCAGAGGTAGGAGCAGGCTATTTATAGCCTACTGTTTGTGTGGTTTCCCTTTGTGGGGCATGATACCATTCTTTCTTGGATCTGATGATATATCGTCTTGTAGTAATAAGCCTCATGTCTCTAGTCCCAACTCGCATACGGGCTGAAGGCCCATTCTCCAACAATTTGCTTTTCCTTTAAAGTGTTGTAGCCTTTTTAAAAAATTCTACTCATAATGGATAAGAGATTTATGAGAAATTCTTCAAATGCTTAAACATAATCGCATTGAAGAAGAAAAAACATCAAATTTAGAGCCAGAGGATGATTACAAGTAAATATGCATATAGGCATTATCAGAGTAATTAATCTAAGTCAATTTGGGGATGATCTTATATAAATGGTTTATGGAAAAAGATGATAAATTTTTGCAACAATATTGAGTAGCATCAAAGAGGAATTCAATTGACTTATGAGAGCAGAGAATAAAAGATGTACCCTCACTATTTACATGATGAATTCCAACCTCTCTTATGGGTTATAAAACGCATGGTTACATTCTGACAAAAACAAAGAAACTGTTCATAGTTGGGGAAGATGATGTTGGAACCATAAAATGGCATGTGTTTGCAGTTCATATAGAAGAGTTTTACGACTATAAATAATATTTGAGCATAAATTTGTTGTAGTGTAGTGATATCTCTAGTTTGGTTAGTAAGTAAACTAGAGAAAACCTCTCTATTAAAGTCTCTCTCTCTTTCCTTTTCTCTCTTATCTATAACGTTTTCAAGTGTTTCTTCTGCTTCACCGGGAGCCGCCATGCCTCTTTGGCGGTTGCCATTTTCCTTTGTTTCCTCAATTTGCGTGTCTCTCGTTCTCTTATGTTTCCTCTTTGTGGTCTCTAAGTAACTTGTGGCAACCAGTGCTCTTTATGCTTACCCCCATCTTTGAGGTACGTCATTGTTGTGCTTGCTCCGGTTAATGTCTTTAGGTGTTTCTTTTCACTTTGTGCTTTCTTGCTATTAGAAGTTGGTGTTTAGTTTAAATTTTTGTAATCTGCTATTAGTATCTTTGTAAAATCTATCAAAAGTTGAAAAGCTGATAATAATATTTAACAATTTATCAAAAAAAGAATCTCTAGTTTGCTTAGGGTATCTCCAACTATAACACCAAATTTGGTGTTAAAATTATATTAAATTTGGTGTTTTGGCGTTAAACTTTATTTTTCGTCTCCAACCATTACACCAAATTTGGTGTTTTGCCGTTAAATTTATCTTTTGGTAATTTAATACATTAATAATTTGTATGTGACTAATTATATTTATCATATCTAGTTTTATATTATTTATTAAATTTTGGTAATTTTAGCTTTTATTTATATGTTATTTTCTCTTTTATTTAATTGATGCAATTATTTATTTAGTTGAAAATAAAATTTGTAAATTTAAAAATGAAAAGCATTTTATTTTGTTGCAATTTGATATAATTGATAGTATTCATTTAGTTATATTATTAATTAAAAATATAGTTACAATAATGTGATGAACACAAATAAAAATACAAAATATTATGAGACATTCATTTTACAATTTTATGTAGCATTTTTCCTCATTTTCCCTATAAATAATTAAAACTGAAAAACTAGTGAGGGCATGTTCACCATTGTTGTCACTTTGGCTGTGCACTTATCACAACCCAAAGAGATTCACTCCCTATTCCCGCCTACTAAGCACACAAAAATAATCTATCTACTATCAAATTTTGTTATCGGTAAGACCACTTAGATTTGATTTTATCTCTTAAATCAGGTTAATCCGAGTTAGTGTCTGATTTAGATTTGTGTATTTCACTTCAATAGTATTTTTCACTTCTTTTATGAATTAAGATTCACTTTTAGATGGACTTTAAATTTTAAACAAGAATTAATATGTCAACAATATTGTAACCATTTTTTCATCTTAAATTTAGTTTTCATACTAATCTACTCAATTGAAATTTTCTAGTCAAAATTTTAAAGAAAGAATTTATCATATTTTTTGTATTCTGATTGTAGCTTCCTTTTACTGCCACTTTCTTGTCTTAGATATAAAAAGAATCAACTAATCAAATATGTTATTAAATTATTAATTAAATGGTTTTACTGTGACTTGTCAATGGTAAATAAAAATAATAATTTTATTTTACTAGAATAGATAATAAATGTGTGGTCAAATCTTCAACAAATCATTGACTTCTTCTTCTAAATTTACATCACCAATCCCCTGTATAAAACCTCTTATATCCCAACAAAATTCATCAACACTGAAACACTACAAATACATTTCCAAAACGTAAGAAAAATACTTTTCAAAGAATGAATAACATCAGATCTTCCATTGTTGTGAGTACAATTGCAATAATTTTGTTGCTGGTCGTTACAGGTTAATCAAGCATTCTCATTATTAGTATTCTCAAACGTTGTAGATATTATTCCACCTTTAAATGCATATTTTGTTTTGTTTTGTAAATACTAAACATGTGCTTTTAAATTTATATTACAACTATTAAGAGTTTCTTATTTCGTTTTCATATATACAAATATGATCCTGATAATTTTCATGATAACACATGCGTTGATGATGTTCTAATGCTTGTTATAAATGATACATTTTATTTTTATTTTTATCAAAAATATCTCTTTGCATGGTTATGAATATTCTTTTCTTTGATTTTTGATCAACTTCTAATATTTTTATAAATAGTTTTATAAATACTAGATTTTTTACCGCGCTACACGCGGTTTGTGTATTTTAAATAGTTAGGATCCGATTGATATAAGAGACCCTAAGATGGCAAATGATGCAGCTGCATGGGCAGAAAGGTACAAATGATATGTTGATTGGTCCAGACAGGGCCGTCTCGTATTATATTTGGACTATGTTCAAAAAATATTAATCATATATTTAACAATATAATAAAGTAGTTTTAAAAGTTCATATATTTATTTTTTATATATTTGACATCTTTTTGAAAATATAAACTCTAAATTTAATAGTATGTCTAAAATTTTAAAGTTTTATATCATAGTTTATATATTTATGTTTTAAAAATCTGAATTTTTGTATATATTTTGATTCAGGTCATGTTCGACCGCTCCACTTGTACGTGTTCTTAGACGGTCATGGGTCCAGACTGGGATAGTAACATTGAACTGTGTGATATTATCAACATGGATGCTATGTTCAAAAAAAAACTCTCCTACTAGTCACGATTATCTAGCTAATTTCAGTTTCTTTGTGGCTAGAAGTATTAATAGTTTTGAGTTTGTTCGATGTCTTATTAGTCAAGCAAATGAAGCAGTGAATGTGCTCAAGAAGCAGTTAGGAAGTACAAACCCTAGAGTCCTAATTCTTGCACTTCATGTATGTATTCTTGGATTGAATACTTTGGTTTGTATTCACGTATGTGTTGAGTGTTTTGGACGATGTTTGGTGCAGGCGTTGGAGTTTTTAAGTAAAAATTGTGGGGAGAACGTGTATCTCATCGTTGACTGTGATATTTTGACTGACATGGTCGAAATAGTGAAGGAAAAGTTTTTTTTTTTTGTGTGTGTGTGTGTGTCTTGCGCTATAATTCATCTGTCTCTAATATCTCTGATAACTTGGGGTTGTAAGTTTCCAAATTATAATAATGCAGCCTGACCTAAATGTGAGGGAAAAAATACTAAGTTTGCTAGACATATGGCAAGAAGCTTTTGGTGGACGTGGTGGTCAATACTCACAATACTACAATGCGTATAGTGAACTAAAGGTATGTTATCTTTTTTTTATTTCATGAGTTATGACAAATTTGTTTTTGCAATACGTTTGTTTTGACAAATTAATGGTTTAGTCTACTGGAATGGAGTTCCCACCTCGAACGCAAAGTAGTCCACCATTGTTTACTCCACCTCAGACTCAGCCCGTTCCATCAGATGATGATGATGCTATTCAGGCGTTGCTGCTAGGAGATGATGCTTATAGCCTCAGGTACTCTCTTCTAAGTAGATCATGTTCTGTATCTATTGGGTTTTGTAAGGGTGGAATGTTGTTTATTTATGTTTCTTTTGGCGTTAGAAGCATGGACGAGATTCTAAGTGCTGAGGGATTAGTTGATGTTTTGATGGACATGCTTGGAGCACTTGATCCCGGTAATCCCGAGGTAAGGATTTGGTTGCTCTGTTAATACAAGGAACTGAGGTTTGTGTTTGAAGTTATAAAGATTAACTGTTTGTATCTTGTGTATGCTCTTCTTAGGGTTTTGAAGAAGAACTCATAGTTGATTTAGTGGAGCAGTGTCTTACTTATCAAAGACGTGTAATGACTCTTGTGAACACTACAACGTGAGTTTTGGTCTTTTTTTTCCTCTTCATTCCCTTCTGTGAGGATGGGTTTTGGTAAATGGTATTCGTTTTCTTTTCTCCAGAGACGAGGAACTACTGTGCAAAGGATTGGCGTTGAACGATCATTTGCAGCTTGTTCTTCAGCATCACGATGATATGGGCTCTGTTCGTTCAAATGGATGTAGCATGACAATTGACAACTCCACCAGTTCAGCTAGTCAACAACAATCATGATGATGACGAATAAGATGATGACTTTGCTCAGCTAGCTCACAGGTAAGAGTAGTGTTCCTATTTGGGAGAGATGTTCTCTTTACATTTATTTGAAACAATCTTTTAACTTTGCAAATATGTATATTAACTCTCCACAAGGTCTAAAAGAGAAGAGAAAGCAGAGGATTTGCTTTTCTAAGACCTGGTTTAGTTTGCCAAAACCAGGTCATCCAAGCCCAACAATAGGTCGCTTTGAGTCTTTTGCTTGTGTGACAATTATGCTTTAGCAATCTCTTTCTTTTTTCTTTTTTTTTTTTCCAGTGGCAAATGATTTAATTATCTCAGAAGCAAATGATAAGAATAACCTTAAATTAGTAAATTATTTAGATATATGTCATTTTGCTGATGTGTCGTCTTCTCATGCATTCTTAGCTTACTTTTTAATTTATCATTTCTTAATTAGAATAATTACAATTTGTGTCATTAATACAACTTATATTAAAATATCCCATTTAATTTAAACACTCGAATTGATGCATGTGCCTAAATAATGTGTTAGGAAATCTGTCAAATTCCACGATGTTGCATGTTATTGTTTAACATAAGAACAACTACATTGTCTCATTTTATTCATAAACCTTGCGATGTTCAGTTGGCTGAAATTTGTTAAATTGATGCTTCATGGACTATCATTTTTTGTTTTTAAAATCATAGAATAGAATGTATGCTTAATATTTCATAGAATACAACATTTTCAGTGTTAAAATAATTTCCGAAACTATTTTTATAATCCATGGTTTGTTCTACAAATACAGTTTGTTGAAAATGGTGTTTATTGGACATGTATTTTATCAGTGATTTAACAATGGAATTTCATACATCATCAGCTTGAACCTGCATATATTGAAGCTTAAAAATTATTATATTCTAATTTTTGTGTACGAGTTCACATTCTTGAGAATGCGTGATTCATTATATTTTTAATTTCCATTTTTCAACCATGAAACCGATGGTATGAATAATTTGTTTTTGTTATTTTTATGTATTTACATTGAGAAAGAAATCCATTTTTATAAAAGTTATCGATCCATTTCTTATAATCAAATCTGTTATGAATAAAAATTTGCCAACCAGAACTCTTTCTCTTACGTATAGTTCCATTTCAGTCATCGTAATTTATGACTAACACGGTTATGCAATTAAAAATATTGACTAATGGAATATCAATTTTTATTAATGTTTACATACTAACTAATTGTGTTTTTCAGTTACCAAATTATCAATCTTTCTGTTTCCTATAATTACTCTTCAAATATCAATCATGTCATTATGATTGATTTTCCCGCTATTAATACAAACCTAGAAGGTACTATTTTAGTTTCCTAATCTCCTTTATATAACCTATAATCAAATAGTGATTGAAGCAAATTTCCGACTTTGGGTGTCTATAGATCTAATTCGGTACGAATGTGCCAATTATGGTATAATCTTATTTAGCACTAATTAGATTATACACCTTTTTGTTAGGAATAATTTTAAGGCACCTTTGGTTTACTATATATATATACCTTACATCTTAATCAAAAAAATCATTCAGTTTTAACCTTTTTTATATTCAATATTTTGAAATGGTTGGTCTTGACTTTGAATTTGATAGAGAACAAAACTAATGTGGAGTCATCTTAAGTATACATATATCTCTAATTGGACGATATACCTCATTTTTCACTTTTTCACATACACGTTCTTATTATACGTCCAAATTTTAACTTGTATATTATTCTATATAGTTGCTTATATTCAACATGATCATATCACATATGATAATTATAATTTCAATGAAATGATCAATATCAAGGAAATGATCGAAACTCAACATTTCTTATGCATCATTTGGTTTCATGGGAAACATTCATTTATTTCTTGTCCGGGGATTGTTCTCTTTGGTACGAACTGAACATGCTGTGTCAATGATCTACTTCTCACCCATACTTACAATAACTATCTCTTTGGCACGAATTGAACATGTTGTGTATCTACCACCCATCACCCTTTGTTTAAGTACTTAAATGTAAGGAGCACAAAATCTGTAGAAAACATACTAATATGAAAATTTCAAAACTAAAAGAGTCATAAACTGTGTGGGTAGGAAATCAAGAAGAAGACCATAAGGCAGTACAAAAATGATGGGTTCTAGTAACTCCCCATGCATGGGCACTTGTATATAAATTGCATCAACACTACAATATTGCTACTGGTGAATCCGGGTATTCCTCCAAATATCTAAGAGATTTGAAGGGGATCTCTACCTTCAACATGGCTTCAAAGGTATACTCTCCTATATTTTCATCTAGTGGAAGTTGTGTTGCATACTAATTGCTCTCTCTTTTTTTTCTGTTCTTACTAGACATCGATGAGTGCAATATGAATTTTCATACTTGTGGGAAGCATGGATGGAACCTGTAAGAACGAGTCAAGACAAACATTGTTGGTAAGTAGGTTCTTAAGGCGTTTCCTTCTCATGTCCATGGACGCTCTCATATTAACTAATCCGGATCCCATTATAAATGGTGTAAACCAGTAAGCGTCACTGGACACTGGATTCTTTCTTTTTTTTATCGGAGTTTACTGCATGATGCTGAAAATCAAGCTCTGGAAACAAGCCAAAGTTATAAGAGAAAGGCGGTTTGAAGAAAATGGTGGAATCTTGTTAGTACAAATACCTCTAGACTCTGGTGCACAATCATCGAATGTTAGTACAAATACCTCAAGATCTTCAACGAGAAAGACATCAAGAATGCAACTAAAGGCTATAACGTGCGAGACCAGAGTCTTTAGTGCAGGAGGACAAGGAATCGTAGACGAAGAGATACTATCAGACAGTGTTGAAGTCGCCAATAAAAAATCTTGAGCTGGGAACTGTAAACAAGTGGCCCAAATCAACCTTCCAAACGTGGTGAGGCTTTTAGGTTGCTTTCTAGAAACACAAGTTCCCCTCTTGGTATATGAGTTTGTGTCTGGTGGGACTCTTTATGACAACTTGGTCGGACCGGTTGAGGATTGCTGAAGAGATCGCCCAAACTCTATCGTACCTCCCATGACGTCAAGCTTGACAACATTCTCTTGGATGAAATGTTATCTGATTTTGAGCGTCCAGGCGTGTCCCTACAAACAGTGACTGTGATCCAATGCACTCTGGGTACTTGGATCCCGAGTATTTACAGACAATTACATTGACCGAAAAAAGTGACGTCTACAGATTCGGGCCACATGCTCAAAAGCATCTGGTGAGTCACTTAGAGGGAGAATCGCTTAAGTGAAGTTCTTATGGATTAGAGGGTGATGAATGCAGAGAATCACGGAGTAGATTTTTTTTTCTTAAACACATTTATACTGTAAATTAAATAGAACTAGGGCAATTCTCTAAAATAGCATTGTTTAAATTTTTGTCAGAAAAATAGTTTTTAAGAAGAAAAAAATAATCAAAATAACCTTTTTATTTTGAAAATTTTAATATTTTATTTTTATTTTTAAAAACTTGAAATCCTAACACCAAAATTATCTATTAACTTTAAACTCTAAGTCTAGATTAGTTAACCCTACGTATATAAGTGTATACTAGATTTTGACCCGCGCTTTAAAAGCGCGGGATTTGTTAATTTTTAAAATTTTACAAAATTTATTAATTATAAAATTATATATTGTTATATAAGATAATGTGATATATTTAAAATTGTGTTGATTGTTTATGTACAAAAAATAATCATAGGTGTTAAATATGGTATAAAAGTTGTGTATTTATATTTATATAAATTAAATTTTAATAAATTATTTTTTTAGAAAATATTGTTTTAATTTTTTAATTTATTCTAGAGTATTATATTTACAAATATAATACTAAAGATATATCTTTTGGATATTTTAATATTATCCTTTGCATATTTAATTTTTTAGTTAATTTGATGCATATATTTGTTCCAACCAAAGAAAAACATAACTATAAAACCCGTAAAAATCGTTAAATTTGGAAAGTGCATGACTTTGTTAATAAATTAAAAAACTACGGGTTTATTTTATTTTTTACAAATCCTTGAAAAATAAATAATATTTGTGAAAATTTATATATTCTTATATATGTATTCTACTTTATGATAATTTTAAAATTGTCATGTTCATATTTATTATATTATAAATTATTATTTATATTTTGCAAAATTAAACTTCGTTTATAAATTAAATTGGTATTTCTCTAATAAATAAAGTTTTTAAAAAGATTTTTTGATATTAATATTGTACAGCTGATCGTTTACGTTGTTAAGGGATATGGGCCTACGATAAATGTGATAACATGATAAAAGAAGAGCCTAATAAGAGGGTGTAAATTAGAAATGGATTAAATCACATAAATACCCTTAACGAAGTTAATGATTTATATTGAAATAGAATAGCATATGTAGTAAATAAAAGGTAGTTTAAGGGTTAAAAATAGATAGGATCCTGCTTTAATAGTATAGATTTACCTCTTTAATAAAATATTTTAGTCATTTTCTTCTTTATATGTTATTTTTGTGACAAAAATTATTTTAGGAATATTTTAGAATATTTCTCATAAAGGTAAGAATGTTCCCCAATTTAAAAAGAAAACTGAAAATCTTTTTTTTCCACGTAAAGAAAGAAAGTCTTTACAATTGATACAGCCACCAAAGTTTTAACTCAATTTCGATAGAGATATTAGTTAGGCAGCTTTTGTTTGTTCACTACAAGAAAACTGTGTTTTAACGAGGAAGATTAACGAGGAAAATATTTCCTCGTTAAATACCTTCGACTTTACGATGAAGTAACGAGGAAAAAAGCAATCCACGTTATTTCCTCGTGAACTAACGTGGAAAGTATATCCTCGTAAAGATAACGTAATATGACGTCGCATTTACGAGGATAACGTCTTAGTTACGAGGAAAAGTAATTTCGTCGTAACGTAGACGTAAACGTAGCTTCGTTTTAACGTGGATTTTCTTGGACGAGGAATTAACGACGAACCTTTTGAAACACGTTTTTTTTGGTTTCACCTAAATATCTTTGCGTGCTTAATTCCTCGCTAAATCTCACCTAACCAGATTCGAAAATTGTATAAATATGGAGGTTTGAACCTCATTTTTGACACACCAACAAGAAAAGAAAGAGTTTAAAAAAAAATTATGTCCAGGTCCGGGAATATTTATGAGTTCCGAAGGTGGATGTATATGCATAGAGATGGTAACGGGAGAGTGACGAAAGAATTCCTTACGGGAATGGAGACTTTTATGCATCAAGCAGATTGTACATCGCTCGCCCAAGAAAGCGGTAAGATATTCTGCCCTTGTAAAAAATGCAACAATTCAAAATTAGGAAATCGTGAAAATGTTTGGAAGCATTTAATAAATAGAGGTTTCACGCCAAATTACTATATCTGGTTTCATCATGGAGAAGGTTATAATTATGATCAGAATGAAGCTGCTAGTAGTAGTAATAGCAACTTTCAGGTAGAACCGGTAGATCATCATTTGGTTAATGAACATAACCATCAGGAAGAGCAGATGGTAGATTGTGATAGGGTTCATGATATGGTAGCTGATGCTTTCGTAGCTCATGATGAAGATGAGGAACCTAACTTAGATGCCAAAAAGTTTTATGATATGTTGAATGCGGCAAATCAGCCACTTTACAGTGGTTGTAGAGAAGGTCTCTCTAAATTATCGTTGGCTGCTAGAATGATGAATATAAAAACGGATCACAATCTACCTGAAAGTTGCATGAATGAATGGGTAGACTTGTTTAAAGAGTATTTGCCGGAAGGCAATGAGTCTGCTGATTCTTACTATGAGATTCAGAAGCTAGTCTATAGTCTTGGGTTGCCTTCGGAGATGATAGACATTTGCATCGACAACTGCATGATCTACTGGGGAGTTGATGAGAAGTTAGAAGAATGTCGATTCTGCAAGAAGCCAAGATTCAAGCCGCAAGGACGGGGACGTAATAGGATACCGTACAAAAGGATGTGGTACCTACCAATCACAGATAGATTGAAAAGATTGTATCAATCAGAGGAGACTGCTGGAAAGATGAGATGGCATGCCGAGCATACTCAGACGGATGGTGAGATGAGTCATCCATCAGATGCAAGAGCCTGGAAACATTTTAACAAAGTATATCCGGAATTCGCTAGCAATAGCCGGAATGTGTATCTCGGTTTATGCACAGATGGATTTAGTCCATTCGGAATGTCAGGGAGACAATATTCATTGTGGCCAGTATTTCTTACGCCATACAACCTGCCACCGGAGATGTGCAATTTACGGGAGTTGATATTCTTGACCATATTAATACCTGGTCCAAACCATCCAAAAAGGTCTCTGGATGTTTTCTTGCAACCACTTATAAAAGAGTTGAAGGATTTGTGGTTTATGGGAGTGAGGACGTATGACTGCTCAACGAAGACGAATTTTACGATGCGAGCGATGCTTATGTGGACCATAAGTGACTTTCCTGCCTATGGGATGTTGTCTGGATGGACAACACATGGTAGATTAGCTTGTCCATATTGTAATGGTTCGACAGATGCGTTTCAACTAAAAAATGGTAGGAAGACAAGTTGGTTTGATTGTCACCGTCGATTTCTTCCCGCTGGCCACCCGTACCGAAGAAACAAGAAATTGTTTAAGCACAAAAGGGTTGTCAGAGACACACCTCCTCCATATCTAACTGGAGAACAAATTAAAGCGCAACTCGATTACTATGGAGCATTGAAAACAGCTCCGCGTGGTGGTAACTGGCATGTTCCCGGTAATATGCCTGATTCTTATGGTGTTCATCACAACTGGCACAAGAAGAGTATATTTTGGGAGTTGCCTTATTGGAAGGATCTTCTTCTGCGCCACAACCTTGATGTGATGCATATAGAGAAGAATTTCTTTGAGAACATCATGAATACAATATTGAATGTCCCAGGGAAGACAAAAGACAACATAAAATCGAGGTTGGACTTGCCAGACATTTGCGCAAGAAGTGAGTTACATATAAAAAGCAATGGACAAGTTCCGGTTCCCATATTTCGATTGTCTTCAGAAAAAAAGTCGGTGTTGTTCGACTGGGTTGCATCAGAAGTGAAGTTTCCCGATGGGTATGTTTCAAATCTCTCAAGATGTGTTGAAAAAGGTCAAAAGTTCTCCGGGATGAAGAGTCATGATTGTCATGTCTTTATGCAACGACTACTTCCATTTGCATTTGCGGAGCTACTGCCAACAAACGTACATGAAGCACTTGCAGGTATATATATATATATATATATTTTAACAGAGTTATTTTAAAATGGTGTAGTTTGCTATTATATATGACTAATAATGTACATGTGTTTCATTGTATTTGGAATATATACAAGGCATTGGAGCATTTTTCAGGGATCTGAGCACACGCACTCTTAAAGAAAAAGTCGTCGAACAGCTACAGGAGAACATTTCCATCTTATTGTGCAACTTGGAGAAGATATTTCCACCTGGATTTTTTGACGTCATGGAACACCTAGCTGTCCACCTCCCATATGAGGCATTACTTCGTGGACCTGTACATTACGGATGGATGTATCAGTATGAACGAGCAATGAAATATTTGAAGGGGAAAGCAAAAAATCTTGCGAAAGTTGAAGGTTCTATAATTGCGGGAAGTTTGACAGAAGAAACTTCTCACTTCACATCGTATTACTTTGCGTCAAAAGTACGTACTAGAAAAAGAGCCCCAAGAAGATACGATGATGGTGGTGTCGCGCCAACATATGCAGTTGCTGGTGTTCCTGACATCTTTAGCCAGATAGGTCGACTCGGTGGAAAATTAAAAGTGGTTTGGTGGTCGAGTGAAGAAGACGCTCATAGTGCACACATCTATATTCTGCTCAATTGCGATGATCCTTTGATGCGTTATTTTGAAAGGTAACATATATTGACAATTCTAAATACGTGCATATGTAAGTTAAATTTTAAATACATATATATAAGTATATTAATTTCCATAAAATTTGTGGTTTTATAGCATGTTTGTTTCTCAAGTCGAAGAAACATTCCCAGGTATTTCTACAAGTGATGTAGACAAAAGAAAAGATCAACACTTTATTAAGTGGTTGAGGACTCAGGTATTACTCTAACTTTTAAATATGCAGAATTTTCCATTCAATGTATAATAACACACTCTTAATTTTGTAGGTTGATTATGAAGACGATCCAGATTATCCTAAGTGGTTACATGAAGTAATTCAAGCTCCACGTGTAAAGGTCACCACATCACAGATGTATTTCACACGAGGCTATACTTTTCACACATATGATTATGGTAGGCAGCGGGCGACCAGTAACTATGGAATATGTGTGAAAGGCGAAACAGATTTCTACGGTATCTTGACGGATATTATTGAAGTGGAATTCCCAGGAATATTGAAGCTGAAATGCGTTATTTTCAAATGTGAATGGTTTGATCCTGTCGTGGACAGAGGTGTCCGGTTTAACAAATTTGGTGTAGTTGATGTCAATGGTGGACGAAGGTAGAAAAAATATATTTTGTTGTCGTACATGACATGTATATATTAATATTTACGTTTTTCTTATTTTGTAGGTACGACAAATTCGAGCCTTTCATCTTAGCTTCACAAGCAGACCAAGTTAGCTTTCTTCCATACCCCCGAATGAGAGAATCGGGAATAAATTGGTTAGCCGTGATAAAAGTTACACCTCGAGGACGAATTATTGGTGGGGAAGAACCTCAATTGCAAGAAGAACATATAAATATTGTCGAGCAAGCTGAACAACAAATTGATGACATCCTTCTCATAGATCCGCATAATGAAGAGTATGAAGATGTTATGGATGATGCCACAGACGAAGCTGTTGATGACGAGTTTAATGAAAATGATGATGTTTCTAGTGATGACGAGAATGACAATGTATCTGATTGATGTATCTGTTTTTCGATATAATCAATAAAACTATATAGATAAATTTTATTAATTAAAAGTATTAATCCTTAAACTTAATTTTAACTTACTAAAAAAAAGAAGAGAAGAAAGAAACTGGAATCACATATGGCAAAACCTAGGAAATAGAATCCGCAAGGCTTTACTATATGTAACCCCAATATCTTCTTCACTTCTTTTTTTTTAAAATCTTTCTAATGTCAAACACATTTCTCTAAGTAAGACAATGTGATTTGGGTGATTATGTGGGATATGAGGAAGGGAAACACACATATATATAGAAAAAAGTTTACTCGTTATTTCTACGCCAAAACATTTCTTCGCCACTTCCTCGCCAAATGACGTGGATTTAACGAGGAAATATTAATTTTTGTTAATATTCCTCGTTACATCCACGTGACGTAGCGAGGAAATAGCGAGGCAAAGTGTTAATTTTTTTGGGAAGGGAATCCGATACAGGTAAACAGCCATGTATTTAAAGAGTATTCTCGCTATTTCCACGTCAACACATTTCCTCGCCACTTCCTCGCCAACTGACGTGGCTCTAACGAGGAAATTTTATATCCCTAAATCAACAAATTGCCTCGCCACTTCCTCGCTAATTGACGTGGACTTAACGAGGAAATGTTCAAATCCCTAAATCCAAACCCTAAACCCTAAACCATTTCTCCCTAACTCCTTATCTTATCCAAAGTATACAATATTAATGTTTATATTTTTATTAATATTGTATATTTTGGATAAGATAAGGAGTTAAAACTTATCATTAATATTGGATAGATTTAACTCCTTATCTTATACAAAATATACAATATTAATGTTAAGTTTTATATAAAGATTAAAAAAGTTTTTTCTAAAGTATTTTTGATTTAGAAAAGATGATGGTTTGAGAATATATGAAGTAGAAGATATGAAAGATGAGATTATAAGTTTGGGGTTTGAGATTTTAGGGTTTAGGACAATAGCCTCGGTATTTCGTCGTAAAAAAAATACGGGCCTCGCTATTTCCTCGTCTTAAAAAAGACGGGCCTCGCAATTTCCTCGTGGGCCTACGTGGCCTTTACGAGGAAAAGACACGGGCCTCGCCATTTCCTCGTTAATTAACGAGGAAATGGCGAGGAACCCTAATCTTATATATACGCGAACCCGCGAGGTCTCTCCATTTCTCTCCATTTCCTCTCCTCTACCTCTCTAAAATGGTAAGCCTCTCTCTTTCCTCTCTAGTATAGGATATATTAGGTGGTTAGTTTAGGGAATGTAGATTAGGTGGTTAGTTTAGAGAATTTAGATAGGTTTATCGAATATTTTAATAAATTTTTGTTTAAATGTTGATTTAATTTTTTTTTTTCAGAGTATTCGCAAGCATCAGCGCACTCCTCATTACGCACACATGTTCGGTCCGCCGGGTAGCCAGTTAGACCCGCCATCTGTTTCCGGTCCCGGTTCTTCCAGCAGTCAGCAGAAGACTGTTCCCGAGACTCAGTATTCACACAGAGTCTCGCCTCCTCCGATGGCTCCTCCTCAGATGGCTCCTCCTCAGATGGCTCCTCCTCCTCCGATGCCGGCTCCTCATGTGCCGCCTGCTCAGATGTCCGCAAATCCAGTTCATGCTGATTTGCAGGTGCCGCCGAGTGCCTCTTATTCTCAGTACACTGTCGAGGACATTCTCGCTATGCCAGGCAGAGAAGGCTTACCGATCATAGACCCCGACCGACCAGAAGGAACTATGTGGTAAATTAAATTACTTTATATTTCTAAAAAAATTCTTTTTATTAATAATTTTAAGTTACAATATTTGCTCGACGAAATGTTTTTTCAGGTTTGGGGGTTGACGGACGACTTGCAACGGACGTAACCGACACCATGAAAGGTTACTTCGTGTTGCCACATCCTAACTGGAAGTTAACTCCGATCCACGTCAGAAGGACGTGGTTCAAAATTTACGCTGTAAGTTATTAATTACTATTATTTTTTGATTTTTAAATTTTTAAATTTTTAAATTCTCATAAATTATTTACTAATTTAATTTTTTGGTGGCAGCAAAAATATAATTGGTCTTTGGGGATCACGGAGAAGGTGCGGCAAGCGTTTTACGAGAAGGTGAAACCACGGTTGCTGGACACAGTCTCCAACTGGAAGGGTGACTGGCTCGTGAAGGGTTATGTGAAAGGCAAACCCGCTGAGCTCACCACGGATGTCTGGGATGGCCTCATCGCCTATTGGAAGGATCCGAACTCCATCAGAGTCGTCCAGTCTTGCTCTAACTCCCGTAACTCAGTTGATGAGAACGGCCGTAGGGCTATGCTACACTCTACGGGCCAAAAACCCCACGCTGCTATCCGTTTGGAAATGGTACGTGATTAAATTTTTTAATTTGTTATTTTTAATATATATATATATATATAATAAAAAATTTAACTAATTTTATTCAATGTTTGTAGGCCAAAGAGTTGGGACGCATGCCCACTCTTCTCGAACTTTACGACCGCACCCACAGAAATAAGGCGGGCCAGTTCCTAGATGAAAAGTCCGAGCAAATCTACAACGAGGTGGCAGCTCGGGTTGCGGAGCGTGAGACCCAGCTGACCCAGGAGTCGCCCGACGGATTGCCTGTCAGTTTATCCGTTCCTGAAGTCGATCAGATTTACGAGGAGGTAACTTTTTCAAAATTAAAATTAAAATTATTACTTTATATTAAAAATTTTAATATATACATATATATTTTTTTGTTTTTTTAAGGTTGCCCCGAGGAAAAAGGGGCGTACGATGGGGATTGGTTCTGTCAACGATGTTCCGAGAGCGACATCGTCTTATGGTCAGAGACGGGAGGACGAAGTCTCTCAGCTACGTACCGAGTTGGACTCGACAAAAACGGAGCTGGCCTCGACAAGAAATGAGCTGGCCTCGACAAGAACGGAGTTGACCTCGACGAAAACTTCGTTCACAGCTCGTATGGGTGGAGTGGAGGGCTTTTTGGACGTGATAGCCGCCACAAATCCGGAATGGGAAGCATTGTTGAGGACCATGCGAGAACAAAACCCTGTTCCAGGCGAGCCATCCGCCCCCGTCCCACATAACGAGGAAGATGTCTCGAGGAGGAGCGATGAATTCTATCAGGCGATGCACGACCCTACTTAGTTTATTTTTCTATTGTTTTTTTTTTTTTTTATGAATGTAAAACCTTATGACATATTTATTTATAAATATTTATAAAATAAATAATTTTAGTTTTTAAAAATTTTTAATTTATAATTTTAAAATAAATTTATTTTTACTAATTATTATTTGAATATATTTTTAAAATAAGAAAAATAAAGAACCACGTAAATTCGAAGCTATTTTACGAGCCTCTTACGTGGAAACTGGACGTTGATTTAACGAGGAAGAGTGGACGTGGAATCCACGAGGAAATATTTTCGAGGTGTTAACGAGGTTCTTCAGTCGAAAACTTTTCTTCGTATTTACATGGATATTACGAGGAATAGTTTCCATGGTATATGCGTGGTATTTACGAGAAATACTCTACGTGGTGTTTACGAGGAAAGGCAGCGACGTCTTTACGTGGATACGTCACGTGGTATTTACGAGGAAATTTTCGCGTGGTTTTTACGAGGAAATATATGACTAGCTAATTAACGAGGAACTGGCGAGGAAATATATTTAACGACAAACGAATTACGACGAAACTGGTATTCTCGTTAATTCCTCGTAACTCCCCTTTTACGAGGAAGTCACGAGGAAATTTGCCCTCGTAAAATAATTGTTTTTTTGTAGTGGTTTGTATTAGGAAACACCTCACTCAGTTCAAACAGATTCTGAAATTAGAAATTATGAGAAATTGGAAATTATGAGAAATTGATGTTTTTAAAATAGAAACTAACAAATTGCTTCAACTAGTAATATTATATGATAAATAAATAAATAAAATTGAAATTACATTGGAAAGACTGTCTTTTCAAAGCCTTCTTGGCACCACAAGACGAGCCAAAAGTAAATCATTCGAGAGAAAAAAAAACACACAAAGAAAATCTAATGAAGTCTAAGATGTATTTTCTGCTGCGAGTATTCCAGTAACTTCACCTTTTGGCCTCTACAAGACGGAACAAAAGTCATCCGAGAGAAAACAAAACACAAAAAAAAATATAATGAAGTTTAAGATGTTTTTTTCTGCTGCTACTATTCCAAGAAAGTAACCTATGGGATTGACATTCAAATATAACAAACTTGATAACTATTGTAGAAAACTAAGAGAAATTTACATTTAGAGGCACTTTACCACTTTTCAATTACATAGAAAGACACTTTCCATTTAAAAGACACATTTAAGCTGTTTTTTGTCTATTATTCCCTTGAAAGTAATCTCTCGATATCTTACATATTCTTTAACTAAATTGATACAAAAAACATTATCACTTTTTTCGAAACCTCACATATTTAATTGTACTCTAATGGTTGAATCTCTTTGTTCTACAAGAACAATAGTTCTCATTTTCGAAGCTTTTTAAAACTTTCCAGAGTTCTCTCTACTTACCAAAGCTTTCTCGCCAACCCAGCAACCCAGATCTCAATTCTCATTCAGGTATAACCTACGTCGCTCTCTCTCTTCTTCATCCTCTTCTGGTAATTGAGATCTCCCCTTAGGTTAACGAAATCATTAATGGAATTATAATTCAGTTCAAATCTCGTCTACTCTAGTGTTTTCTCTTGTCTTTTTATAGCCTAAACAAGTTTTTTTTTTGTGTGTGAAATTCTTCTTTTCAGTAAGGTATAGACTTCGTTCCTGCTGATTCTTCAATGGTTTATTGAATGTTGGATCTGATAGAATTGTTTTTGTTTATGGCAGTATGGGCCTGCTCTTCAAAAACGATTTGTAGATCCCACCAAAACATCCAAGCTATGCCTTTGTCGAGGTTAACTTATTCTGCAATTAGCATGTTTTATGAGGACTGCTTGTTGATTTTACATATAGACATCGAATGCTTTAATCTGATTATACAATATGTTTGCTTTGGTTTGACGATCCTTGGGATGCTGATTATACAATATGTTTTGAATTTTTAGAAGACACCACGGTTTAGTACAAGCACAAGTTGTAAAATTTTAAGAAAAAGTACTTTGTCCACATAAACTTTCCACAAAAACTTGTACACATAATTTTTTTAAAAACTTTTTGTACACAACAAACTTCATCGCATACATTGTAAGTTTGGAAAAAAACTGAAATTATAAATATTGAGAAAACTGTTAAAATTTTTGACATGACTCGTCCACAAAAAAAAAATTGAAACATATCTTTATTTAAAAAAATACTTTAAATGAAAAATATGTTCACAAGAAAATCTAACATCTATCAAAATACGTCCACGAATTAAAATCTCATCCACCACAATTAGGATGGAATTTTAATTTATAATAGAATGATATTTGTTGATAAAATAATATGATGATATTTATGTTTTGATTTTTCTAAGAAAGCGGTTTTAATAATCTACAAAAAATGAAAGATATGTATGTTAAATAAAATGTGTATAAGAGATATGAACGTTAAACACTCGCATGTCCACAATTTTTCCGTCCACAAATACATGTGCATGTATTGTGTTCATATTTACTATTCATGTGTCCATATCCATAATTATTATATAACAAATTAAAATTTTAGAATTTTGTAAAATATAAAAATATGTGTATATAGATATCAAAATAAAGAGAAAAAATTCGACATCTTTATTTCATATGTTATATATGTTTTACATATTAAATAACATACCACGTGCTTTCTCATTTCGTTGGGAAATCAAGTTGGGAGCGTGAGGGCAAAACAGTATAAGAAACGCCAGCTGTCCAGAAAAAGTGTGTCACATGCTACAAGTGTCTCTCCATGTTAAAATAAACACAAAAGTGTTTAACATGGTAAACAACTCGAAAACTAAACACAAAGAAAAATGTAATTATATTTAAGATAGTTCTCTGTTGAGTAGCGTAAACTATAGATTTGACATTTCATGCAAATATACTCAAGAATCAAAAAAAAAATCATTAGAAATAATATAAAATGGTTAATTTCGATGCTCTCTTCATATACTTTTTAGATCCTATAGCTGTTAAGCTTTACCATTAGAAACACATTTACTTTCTGTTGAAATGCGTTTAGTGTGAACAAAACACATTCCTTGTTATTGGCTCCTCTTGTGTGGTGAAGGTTCAATCGTCAGTTGATGTCGTCTCGTTGGAGCTCCAGCTCATATTCTTCAAACCCTCGCACGAAGCTTGGAGGGAGGATCTCTGACTCTTTGACGTTGGTAAAAGCAGTATCCAATCAGAGGATGTGGCCGGTGTTAAGTGTTGAACCGCCGCTTGCTCCTCTCGAGCTTTGTGCTTTATCGTTTTGCTTCTGCTATTGTCTGATGGGATCTACAGTCTCCTCTCTGCTTCCTCCCGGTTGGTTACGGTTGCTCGATGGTGTGATGGCAGGGGCCGAGACGCCTAACCGCTTCTGCCTATCTCGTCGTCAAAATTCTCGGGGACTGCCACCATTCTCAACCTTTCCCTTGACTGTTTCTTCTTTGCAGGGTTTCCAGCAAAGCAGTGTCCTCATGGTCATACAAGGGTTAATTGCTGGTTAATGGCCTTCTATTGTCTAGCTTTACTCTTATTCAGTAGAATTTGACTAAACGTAGTGATTTGTCTAAGGATCTTCTTTTTTGGGGGGGGATTCTTAGATATGATTTGCTTTCATAAGCAGCTTTAGATTCAAGTAAATTGTATCTCCTTACCATTTCAATGAAATGAATTCACATTTTGACAAAAAAAAAATGTATAGAAGGTGATATTTGTTTTCATTTTTCACATGAACTGGCATTTGAAACAATCAATTGGCAAACAAAATATTTTTCACAAGAAAATTATCGTTGAAACGTGTTACCACTTTTCAACTATTATTTTTCCCTTACAGACTTACAGTTTTAGACTTATAGTATTTGACAGATCAAGTTTAGGTACAATATTAAGTCAAAAACCTTACAGAAACAGATTACTATTGTATTTTTTTTTAAAAAAGAAGGAAGAATATGTTTCCCAATTTTCAAAACCTCAATTTTTTTTTCGATGCAAAGAAAGCCCTTACAGTTAATACAGACACAATCACCAAGATAGAGATTCTAGTTGTGCAATAAGTCATTTTATTAGAAATAAATTATATAGCAAAATGTGTGTCTTGTGGACTAAGATATGTATCTTGCAGATTAAAATTGTAACGACTATATAAGGATCATATATAAAAAATAAATAGAAAGATTTGAAGAGTAAGCTGATATTATTCTTGATTTATTTACATTATTATAATATTTCCATTTATGTGTCAAGTTCCAGATTAGAAAAGTTCAAAATGTGTAAAAACTAATTATTATATATATGAACATATACTCTAGTCTTGTGTCAAACAATAGTACCGTAAAATATATGTTGTGTTCCTTACTCTATGATATTATACACATCTATCACCTCTAAGGTCCAACAGATTTTGCAATTGTAAATTATGAGCAATTCATGCTTTTTGACAACGTGCTAACGAGAAAATAATGCAGATTGACACGGTAAAGAAATAGTCCTCCATAAAAAAGAAGCTAGCAAATAACTTTAGCTCCCTTTTCAAAAAAAAAATTACTTCAGCTGAAAAAAATAATATTATAAATAAATATTCAAATAAATAAAAGAAAAGACTTTGTCTTCTCAAATCCTTCTTGGCACCACATAACTTGGGAAAAAAAAAGTAAGTCATTCGAAAAAAACAAAGAAAATTATACTTAAGTACAAAAATCTACTTATCGACTTATCGTTAGCTTCGAAAAAAACAAAGAAAATTCAAAACACAAAGAAAAATCTAATGAAGTTTAAGATGTATTTTTTGCTGAGAAAACGACATTTTTATTGATTATAGGATGTGATAGAAAACCAATATGAATCCGATATATTATATCTAATATGATCTATACTTACAAAAATATCAGTATAAGTTAAATGACGTGTTACAAAATAGAATCGAAATTCGGAAAATTTAACCTGAACCTAACGAGTACCCAAACGCTACAGCTAAATAATTTATTATGTAAATTTATTATATAAGATTTATGAACATATCTCATGCAAGATTATTTTTTTTTATTAAATTAATTTTGTTAATTTTACTAAATATAAAAATTTATATAATTTACATTTTCTAAAAATTTATTTTTATAAAATAATTATTTTGGCTTTTTAGAAAAATTTTATGTATAAATGATATTTTTGTCAGCAAAATTCGATGACATAGTATCTACATCAGTAAAATTTGATGACATGACAATTGATGTGGCGACTGATGTATAATTTCATCAAAAAAATAAACAATAGATATGTAATTTGAAATTTTGGAAAATTTATGTATGTTTTTGCATGGTAATATAAATCGAGTATGAATTAAACATATCGCAATATATTAAGTATGAAATGGCCTACTATTCCAAAAACGTAACTTATGGGACTGACATTTCAAATATAACAAGGAATTATCTAAAATGCTTCTAATCTAATAAATAATGTGAATAAACAATGTGAAGTCAGTACGGTACGTAGGAAAAATGTTAGAAATAGTTTTATTATTTTAAAATAACACTAGATGGCGCGCGGATATTACGTTTTCGTTTCTTATTAAATGATGTAATTAAAATGTTTTATAGTCTTAAAAATAATTTGTTTGTGTGAAAAACATATATTTTTTGAACCCGTATCCGAACCCGACTCGAAAAACCTTAACTGAAATCCGAACCAAAGTAGTAAAATGCACAAACATGTATTGATTTATGAGAGATTATATATCCAAATCCGAACATGTAATACCCAAACCCGAATGGATATCCGAAAATAACTGAACTTATGTATATTTAACTTTATTTTTCTAGTTTAGTTCTTTAATTTTATTTAAATTTTTATATTGATGTTACTCATACTTTAATATCATATAATATATATATATATATATATATAATTACAAGTATTAAACACACGTTAAATAAATTGAAAAAGACAAGCATTAAAATAGGAAGGTAAGTAAAACATAATAAATAAACTGAAAAAGACAAACATTTAAATAGATAATTTATTTAATTTTCAGTAGCATATAAAAATGTCCAATGTTAGAATGCCAAAATTTAATTTTTAAATGTAATATAATTAATAATATAATAAAATAAGTATATTACAATTTGAGAAATCCATCCAGTAGTTTTCATTTAAGTTTAAGATCTTATTTTATTTTATATACTTTTTAAAATATTTTTTATCCTGATAATGGAAATGCTTTTAAAAATTCTCATTTGATAACTTCATTTCTTTATCACCTTTTGTTATTATTTTTTATTTTTCATAAGATTTTTTCATGAGAACATCTCAACAATAATACTATAAATAGACATATATTAAACCACTTTTTTTTGTAAACACGAACGTAAAAAAAAAATTAAGGAAAAAAGAATTTCATGGAACATCTCTCTGTTTATGAATAGTATAATAAAATTACGGCTGTCTTAAACTCTTCTTAAATCAAGTTTTGGTAGTGATCAGCTAGTAATTTATTTCTCTCATCAATAGGTTTACTAAATAATATTAGAATTTTAATATTTCATTTCTATTAATAAAAAGTTTTGTTACGTCATGATGTTTTTGTAACCCCGTTTATAATTCTTTTGCTATTCAAAGAGTTTTGTTTTTCATTAATTTTATGTTTATTTTTAATTATAGTCTCACTGGCACAATAACTCTTTATGATTTTTGTCATCAAACACGACTTTTAAAATCATATGGTTATGCATTCCATTCTAAAATTGTGAAATTGTAGATATTCACTACCATCAATTATGACATAACATTACTCTCTCTATTTTGAGAAATCCATGTTTTATAAAAATATTATTTCGAAAAGATAGTTTTTACATATTCAATATCTTTATTAACAAAGATAAATTGTAAACATCAAAAAAATAATATATTTATTAAGTTTATATTGGCTAAAATTCTGAGAAATAATTAATCACAAAATAAAGTATCTATAATTAAAATTTAATATATTTTTGTTATGTACATGTGAAAACATCAAACATATATCTATATAAAACATTAATTAATATTTTAAAAAATCCATTGTCATATACTTTAGTAACTCATATTTTGATCAATATTTACATTTGGAAAAGGGTATATTACAGCATCTTAAGCCGTGGGGTCTAAATCAATTGAAGGCTCAAAAAAAGCCACATTAAAAGGTTAGTGGTTGGTCTAACATTCATTATTGAATTGGTACATTGATCTAAATTATGCCTTCTTAGTTTATTTTATTTGCTAACCTTTCTTTGTGCAATTTAAAAACGTCTTGAATGTTTAAAATTTACGGGTCCAGTTTAACATTTAGTTTATTCAATATTTGTGTGTATATATATGTCATACTTTGGCTTCAGTAAGTAGGAAAAGTACACAGAAATATCATTATATCTTATTCAATATTTGTGTATATAACCAGTTGACATGTTGATAAAACCAAAGATCAATTTTCTTCTAATGCGAAATTGCTATCTTCTCATATGGTTGTGTAGTGTGGGTCTCTAACCCTCATATACACTAACTTATCTGTCACAGGTGTATAGATCCCTATGAAATTAATTGGTTGGATCCCGACTTACATTTTGGTTAATCAAAAAAAAGATATTTGTGTATAAACAGAATTGTGAAAAACTATTTATACACAGAAATATCATTACGATAGTTGACAATATACATATTACATAGCATACCAGAAACTACAACACGTCTATAGTGGTTACCAACTTACAAGTAATTGAAATAGCATAATTCGAATCATATTTCCCCCAACTCTAGGGTAAAACTGCAATTATATAACATAGATCTCACAAACATCCCATACATGTATTTATTATGCATTGATGACCTAAACCAAACAAGAAGCACCACAAACATCAAACGCTAAAATCGTTGGTTTCACTCTCCTGATTCACGTGGCCGAATTGGAAATTTGATGGCGCAGTCAAAAGGTGGTTTGAAGCATCTCGGAGGAACAGGAGCGTACTCAGGACCGCTGTAGGGTTGGCCAGGGGATTCTTGAAAAAATTTCTGACCTGAAACATATAAGCCTAATAAACCATACTGATATAGTGATAACACTATTGATAATAAACAATTATATATATTATAAATAGACCTTAGATTTCATATCAATTCTATATATGGAAACGTACTTGGAGAAATGGTTTGAGCATGGGTGATTATGATAAGCGCCAAGACTGAGAGAAGCATCACCACAGGGAGTTTCGATGAACTTGGCATCTTAGCCATTTCTCTCTTATTTTATTTTACAAGACTTGGAAAGTGATTGGTATTTATAGACTCTAGAATATGTATTAAACACACAATTATGTATCATACTCCCTCCATTTCAGTTTATTTATAGTTGTAAAATAAATTTTTTATTTCAAAATACATATCGTTTTAAAAATTTCATACAAAATTTATTAACAATATTCTTCTATTTATATTTTTTTTAGTGACTAAAATATAGTTATGTGTATAAATAATTATGTTTTTATTTGAAAAATATACAAAATTAAAGATAGATTTTTATAGATTTAATCTACGTGCATAAACCTAAACTAAAATAATATAGAAAAAATATTAATTAATACACTTCTAGCATTTACTATCCTGGAGGGTCCATCATCAGACTCAGAGGCTCAGACTACTGTATACTGAAAGGAAAGGAAAATCAACTAATTCTTACAATAATAGATGGACATAGTTCTGATACATTCAGACTTTATACTAAAATATACATTAATATATATGATGTATTCAAATTTTATACACAAATAAAAATATTTAAGTCTATATATTATATATATATAATATATATATATATAATATATATATATATATATATATTGACAGTATTTCTGTTAGTTAACGGTAGAAAAATATGAGTTGGCCGTTATAATTTGTTTATTTGTCCATTAGAAAATACTACGTGACTATTATATTTGAAATAATAAAATTTTGTGAAAAAATACATTTTGTAAAGGGAGACGGTGGAATCGAACCTTGGTTAAAAGAAGAGATTATACGACCCTCAGCTGGGCTAAGTCCGACTTAATGATCAAATTCTCATCTATGCTTTACTATTTACGGCTAATGCATGAATATACATTTTTAGCTATTATACTAGAAATAATATATATTTGTAAAAAATAATTATTTTTAGGACAATTTTTTCAAATAAATTATTTTAAATTTTTTATCCCCAAAAGTTTCAAATGAGAAAAATAACTAAAATATTTTATTAAAAAGTAAAAAAATACTTATACCCTAAATATATAGATACAAATATATATTTTCAAATTTAATCTTTTTAATAAAAAAAATATTTTCCTGAAAGGAAAATTCAAATCTTTTTTTTATTTTCTTTTTAAAATTTTAATATTTAATTTTTATTTTTTAAAATTTTAAAGTTTTAATATTTTTAAAATGATAAAAACTTTTTAAGAACTATATTAATGTATTTCTCTATTGACAGTGGGCAAGTGGAATCAACACCAGGTTTGACAATAAATGATCCAACCGTCAACCAATGTGCTATGACAATGCACTTCTTAGGCTTGGGTATTCGGATCCTTGGATCGGGTTCGGATCGGATCTTTTCGAGTTTGGATCTTTTGGGTCTTAGAGTTTAGGATCCAATAGGGTAATTTGAAATTCTCGGTTCGGGGTCGGTTCGGGTTTTGTTGGGTCCGGGTCGGATTGAGTCTTAAATAGTTTGACCCAATAGAGTAATTAAAAAAAATTGGTTCGGGTTTAGATCGGTTTCGGATCGGGTTCGGTTCGGATCCAGGCCAAAAAACACCCAAAAACATAAAAAATACTTAAGAATATTTAAATATCCGAAAAAATTTAAATTTTTATCCATAATATGAATAAAAGACATGAAAATATCTGAAACCACAAATATGAAACTTAAAAAAATATTTATAATACCAAAAATATATTAAAACACTCATATATACCATATATATACTAAAAAATTAGATATTTCGGGTACCCGTCAAATTTCAGGTTCGGATCGGGTCGGATCCAAGACCCATGGGTCCTCTCCAACAAGACCCAGTAAGGTAAAATAATCGGTTCGGGTCGGCTCCAGGTCGGATCTTCGGATCCGGATAAAATGTCCAGATCTAATACTTCTTTTTAAACTCTACAGTTTTTTTAATAGCTACTGTACATACATTTTCTAGCTAATTATATCATCACACTTCCTCCTTTTTCAGGTGTTTTCTCTCTCACTCTATTCCTTGCGATTTCAATTAATATATGAGTTCAATCATTGCCAATGTCATAAAAGGTAATGTTTTATACTTATTTATTATTTCAATATCTTTTTTTAGCACAAGAAACTTATATTAAGAGAGATCTCCGTTCATAGACTAAGGAAGGAGGAGAGTGGCATTACAAAGTTCAGATTTCGCGAGCTTATCTGCAGCAGAATTAAAGCGTCTAGCAAGAAATTTAAAGGAAACAGAGACAAAAGAAAGTGATAGGTGATCGATGTCCTGGATAATCCCGTAGAGGTCAGCCGGAGGAGTTTGCGATTTGATTGCTGCTAGGAGCGATTGGCAATCTGTTTTGAAACAGATTCTAGAGATGCCCTGTGATAGGACTGTAAGAAGCGACCATCGGAGTGCTAAGGCTTCTGCCATCAGTGGAGAAGCGATGTTCCCTTCAACTCGCGATGATTGAAGAATTGTGGTACCTTGTCTGTTTTTGAATATGCATCCGCAGGCAGCCAAGTTGAGATCCTTATTCCAAGCTGCATCTGAACAACATATAATTAGATCCTCCGGGTCGGTATTGATCAATGATCTATCAAGATGATGAAGCTGGGTCGTCGTTGTAGGTTGAGCCATCTCCCACTCTCGCGCCCTGTAGATGCCTTGAGCGATGGTATCCTCAGGTGATAAACTTTTCCCTTCAAAAATCAAACGATTTCTCGTAAGCCAAATATACCAACATATCCAAGGAAATAAGTCAGACATAATTCCAATTGGGGGGAGGCATATTGACTCTTTTAGAAAAGCAAGAGCCTCTGTGAAGTTTTCGTGGTCTGAAGGATCGAAGTGATGCCTGAATAATGATGCGGACCAGACTTTCCTTGCAAAGTCGCAGTGGCGGAGGATATGTGAAACCGTTTCCAGTGTTCCATATCGAGCACAATTTGTATGCTGAAGAAGTCCTCTCTGCCGCAGATTTGCTCCTGTAGGTAGAGCCCCTTGAGTCGTTTTCCACAGAAAAAGTTTCACTTTTGGTGATTTTCGTCCAGCCCAAATGAGTTTTTTCCAGTTCCTTACAGGGGATACCACGGGATTCCTTTGCTCGTTGTCGACTGCTGTGAAGTATCCGGAACGTGTAGAGTATAACCCATAACGTGATGCAAGCCACGCGACCCCATCTTTCCTTCCCGTCAAACTTGGTTTTAGCAGAGTTATATCGTCGACCATAAATGGGAGTATCTCCTTAATTAAATCCACGTTCCACTCCTTCGACTCCCGGGTTAAGAGATCTGCAACTCTCAAGTCCTGATATTTCTCTGGTGGTGGTCTTACGGGTCTTTTGGGAGTTTCAGTACTGAGTCAATTATCTTTCCAGACCCTTATCGTTTCCCCATCTCCAATAACGGAACCTAGCTTCAGCACTAAGAGGTCACTTCCGGCGATGATACTGCACCAACCATGGGAGAAATCCTTGGGGAGATTAACCGATAAAAAGGGTAACTTCTTGCAATATTTCCCCACCAAGACTCGCGCCAGAAGTCCCTCAGGTTTAGTAAATATACGCCAGGTTTGTTTAGCCAGAAGGACAGTATTGAAGAGCTGGATGTCTCTAATACCCAGGCCGCCCAAATCCTTGGGTTTTGTAAGTCGATCCCACGAAACCCAGCACATCTTCTTTTTCCCTTCGCAAGAATCCCACCAGAATCTTGTAAGAGCCGACTGGATTCGTTTGCAGAGGCTCACCGGTAACTGAAAGCAAGTCATTGCATAGGCAGGAATAGCAGAAAGAACGGCTTTCAAAAGGACTAGCTTCCCGGCTTGAGTTAGTTGTCGTGAGGACCAGCAGCTTGCTCGTTGACGTATGCGCTCAACTATGCTCGTAAAAAGGTCCCTTTTACGACGTCCGAAGTGCTCCAGCAGTCCTAGATATTTACCAACTCCACCTTCTTTCTCGATCCCGAGGTAAGAGTGAACACGTAGCCGTGTCTCCTGTGGGGTTTGCAAGGAAAAGGAGATAGATGACTTGGCCGAATTGATAACTTGACCGGAAGCTGTTTCATACTTGCGAAGAATACTGAGTAGCGAAGCACAGCTTTCGGTATCTGTCTTCAAGAAGAACATGGTATCGTCGGCAAAGAGGAGGTGATTGATTCTCGGGGATGCAGTATCCACCCTTAGACCATTCATGTGTCCACTCGCTTGCGCTTGTTTGCAGAGCCCGGAAAGCACCTCACCGCATAAGATGAAGATGTACGGGGATAAGGCATCTCCTTGTCTAATACCTCAGGATGGTATCACAGACCCATGTGCCGTGTCATCTAGAAGATATGAGTAGGAAACAGAGGATACACACTTCATGATCCATTCTGTCCAAACCTCATCAAAACCCAGGCGATCGAAAACCAGTCTGATAAAATCCCATTCTAAGTGGTCATACGCTTTGCTCATATCGGTTTTGACTGCCATGGAGCATTTTTTCTTTGCCTCTGATTTCTTCAGAAAGTGAAGTAACTCATGTGTAATAAGGACGTTGTCCGAAATGGCGCGTTCCTTGATAAAGGCGGATTGATTTTCACTGATGATGCATTTTAGGATAGGCTTGAGGCGGAGAGAGAGAATCTTGGAGATTATTTTATAAGTGACATTGCATAAAGCAATCGGCCTGTAATCGGCAACGAGTTTAGGCCCTGAGCACTTTGGTATAAGTCTTACGAAGGTGTGGTTGGTAGACTGTCTCAGAGTCCCTATAGTGAATAATTCCTGGATTTCCTTACAGATAGCCGGACCAATAGAATCCCAATTTGATTGGAAAAAACAAGCCGAGAAACCATCTGGGCCAGGAGCTTATCCGGATGGATTGAGAACAGTGCTTGACGAATTTCTCCTCGCGATGGAATCTCTGTAATCTTCGAATTGGTCTCTGTTGTGATAAATGGTTTGATGGCTTCATTATTATCCCTGTCGTCTCCTCTCTGGAGGATGGGAGTGAAGTATAATTGAAAAGAACTACATCGTAGTTTGCGATCTGCGCTGCGATGTTCTCCTCATCATAATAAATATTACCCTCTGTATCTTCAATGACTGAGATGCGGTTTCGTGCTTTCCTGCCAGTAGAAATAGCGTGAAAAAATTTTGAGTTCTTATCACCTGAAGCTAGCCACATAATTCTGCTCCTTTGGCGCCAAAATTCTTCTTCGGCTTTAAATGCAGCAAGAAGATCCTTGTTCAATCGGAAGATCAGCTCGTCATCTGCGATTAAACTACTAAGAGCATCATCCAGTTCCTGCTTGAGTCTTTCAATATTTTCCTTGCTATTGCGATGATGCTCGCAGCTCCAAACCACGAGAGCTTTACGAATCTCTGCGAGTCGCTGCTCCGAATGGAGGTGTTCCGAGGAGAGCCAGATTGTAGTGATAAAGTCTTTAACTTCTTGGTTGTCCTTGAGTCGCCTGTCATACCGAAAGATTTTGTTGCTCCTTTTACGGTTAGAGTCAAAGATGGATACAAGGGGGCGGTGGTCTGATCCATTAAACTCCATATAATGACTCCTTGCTGTCGGGAATTTATCAGACCATAGGCTATTGACCATGGCTCTATCCAGGTGGCAGAAAACTAAGTGAGAGCGTCTCTTTCCTCGCCAGGAGAGCGGATTACCAGAAAATTTTAGATCGAAGAGATCACAGTGCGCTAGTAATTGCGGAAAGCTTCAAAGGAACCTTCAGCTCGCAAGGGGCCTCCTTATTTTTCACTATTATCAATGACCTCGTTAAAATCTCCCGTTAGAAACCAAGGCTCATTCCTATTATCTGCTATATTCCGAATTTGCTCCCATACAAAAGTACGTTTTGATGCATCCGGTTTGCCATAGACGAAAAAAGAGTAGAAAAGGATTCCTTTATGAATAATCTCAGTGTCAATAATATTTCGATTAAAACTGCTAACAATGAGATTCAGATCATTCTTCCAAAAGAGAGTGAGTCCACCACTATTCGGTCTCTCTAGGGGGACAAGGAAATGATCATAATGGTTCAGGAAACTAAGTTCCTTTAAGACAAAATCGTTTGAATTCTTAGTTTCCATAAGGAAAAGAACATCAGGAGATATTTGCTTGTGGATCTCCCTGATACGTTGGACTGTTTTAGCGTTCCCCAAGCCGAAACAGTTCCAACTAAACGTCACTACGGAATATGGAGATGCCCCTCGGGAAAATCCAACCGAGGACGTTTGATGGCCGAAGGCCTCGAAGTGCCCCCTGATCCTGAGGAGGCAGACAAATTTGGAGCCTGTGTAGTCGATCCTGCAGGCCTAGAAGAGGTATGCTTAGCGATTCCAGGGGAAGCACTTCCTTGAGTTAGGTTACGCTTCCTTGACGATGATCCCGCAAAAACCCGAGGGTTAACCTGAATAGTTCGTGTGGACCGAGCTCTTGGTGGTCTTCCTCTACATTTGGGGGCTGAGATTTCTTGGGAAATCTCCGATGTATCTGGTACCGCAGCAGTGACGTGTAGCGGTGGGGGGCTGGAATTACTGGAAGTACCCAAAGTCGCTGAAGAGTGTTGGATGATCCGTTCAACTGTTGCTTCTACAGACCCATCGATCTCACTCTGTAGGACTCGCTGTTGTCTAGCTGCTCTTTCGACAGGATCAGCCATGTTTGTGTACCTCCTGGTAGCTTCATTTATTTCTTCTAGAACTTCCTCACTCGTGGGTAGTTGGTCCGGAGGGAAGTCTAGTGCGTCAAGGTTACGCTCAAGGGGCCGTCGCGGTGGAGTTGGATGTGGAGATTGTTCCCTGCTTGTGTTCTTCAGTGGGGGAAATTTACTTTGTCGTTCCGGATTTGTAGATTGGATATCCTCATTAATACTATCCTGACGGGTTCCCAAGTGTTGTCTTCGCAGAAAATACGGGGGGGGGGGGGGGGGGGGGGGGGGGGGGGGGGGGGGGGGGGGGGGGGGGGGGGGGGGGGGGGGGGGGGGGGGGGGGGGGGGGGGAGCTGCTGTGCTGTTGAAGCACCTGTCTTAGGACGATATTCCATGTTCCCACGATAATGTCCATCGGATACCTGTTGTGGGGCGATTTTGTTTTTGGGTCCTTGGGCTCTGTTAGAAAAACCAGAGACTCTGTCTCCGAAGGGATTACCACGTCGGTCAAACATCTCGCGATAGTTGGAGTGTGCTTAAACTTTTTACTATCCGGTATAATACTTAAATTAATTGTTTTGTTTATTTTAATACACTAATTGTTAATATATTATTCATTTTATTTAAAAATTTAATAAGTTTTAAATAAAATTTGAAAATCAATAGACTTTAAAAACAAATCATTAACAATTTCAAATTTTATTTTACGTTTTAAGAATGAAAGTAACTAAATTTTGTATAATATTTTAAAATTTAGATAAACTTAATTATGAATAAAATAAATAAATTACTTTAAATCTTCAAAAAATATATAAAAAAATAAAACTAAAACTAATACTATAAAAATTTGGATTATCCAAATTTATTTACTTTTATTTTAAAATATTAAATAAAATTTTAAATTTTAAAAAACAAAATTAAAATTTTAGAAACTTTATAAGTTTTTGTTTGAAACTTATTATTAAAATAAGTATATTTTGAGTATTAAAAATAAACATATATTTAAGAGTAACTGTATTAAAATGAGTAAAATAATTAGTTTGAATATTAAATTGGATAGAAAAAAATTGAATATTAAGAAACTTAACGAAGTTTAGTATTTTCATGAATTTTTTTCTTTATAATATAATAACCAAAAATGTATATTCATGCGTTAGCTGTAAATAATAAAGTGTAGATGATAATTTAATCATAAATTCGAACTTAGCCTAGTGGCTGAGGGTTGTACGATTTATTGTTCTAACCAAAGTTTTTTTCCACTTGTCTCTTTTCTATAAAATGTATTTGTCACAATTTCTTAGTATTTTTTAGTATTTCAAATATAATAGTTACATAGGATATTTTTAATGGACAAATAAACAAATCATAACGGCCAGCTCATAGTCACTGTTGACTAACGGAGATAGTATATACCTAAATATTTTTGTTTGTGTATAAAATTTGAATATATAAGTATGTTTTAGCAAACAATTTGAATATATATACTAATCCGGAGTGCGGTCTTTCTGTTGATGTATAAATTACCCGATTTGTACTCAAGAGTTTTGTCCATAGTTTCTACTCCCGGGGCCATGACTATTAAATTAATCATTATATTCTCGTCTGAAAACAAGGTAAATTTTACGGTTTCGTTGTGTACTTTACAATCACGTTATTATTAGGGATGATTTTCTTCTTTGTTTTTGTTTTAGTTGACTATTATTCTTACATGAAATGTTAAAGGGTAAGTTTAATCAAGAGAAGCCATTAATGAATCTAGACCATGTCCACCCGTCTGGGACGGATCCGGATACTTTGTCTTGAAAGGAACATACTTTGTCTTGGCCATATTTTCTTATGACAGTGACGCGTTGTCGGTATCGAGAAAAGAAAATTATAATTATGCGGAGGCGTTGATTGGTAGTTTCATTTTTTTTGTTTTAAAATTTTAAACGGTAGATTTCTAGTTTTAGTTTTAAATATTATTGCTTTAAAATTTTCAAATATTTTAAAACACTAAACATAAAGCTCTAGAAAAATTGATTTGCCAATATATTTCATTTTATAGGTTTTGGAATGTAGCTTTAAATTTTCTTAATAAAGCTTGATTGCTTTAATTTTATTGTTGTAGAGTAAATTGTGGCTGTGTATAGCACCTACAACCATCATCAATCACCCCCCAAATAATATACATGTTTAAAGCTAAATATACTCTTAAAAATTTGCTAGTAAACATACCCTTATTCTCTATTAAGTATTCTATGTTTCACCGCATGTTATTTTAACACTTTTTACACAGATTAAAAAAGTTGAAATACATTTGTATTTTAATTAATTATACATATTTAATTAACAATATTTGAGATAATAAAATTATTTATAAAAATATATATTTTATAACTAATATTAAATTTAAATAACTATAAATTATACTAAAATTCTGAAACATCAACTTTTATAAAAAAAGAACAAGGTCAAAGTGATACTCTTTATGAAACATAGAATATTAATTATTAGTATTATGTAATTAATCATTCATTAAGGTTATTTACAGAAAACATATAATATTTAAAATATGTAACAATTTGTAAGCTAAACACCAATTGACTAAAACATCACTTAAAATGATAAAATATATTAGTCTTATTATATTTGCTCTAAGCTTAATATTTACTTTTTCCTAAACTAAAAGTTGAAAATTCTTCGATACAAATTTTTTATGTTGAATTTTCTATATTCCTTGAATATTATATTTTTTTAGAAAGCAAGAGATTAAACAATTATTTTATAGAATTTTCTAGACAATTATTATAAAAATTTAGAATGAATAAATTTGTAGTAAAAACTTATTTTGAAACTATTTTAGATTATGCTTATGTTTTGGATTGAAAGTTAAGCTAGCCTCAAAGTTCTTGTTTTTTTTTGTAATTATCTACCAAAAAATTATATGAATCACTAGAATCAGTATATTTGTTAAAGAAGCAATAAAAACAAAATTTTAACCAAAAATATTTTTAATGTTCTATTTTAGTTTGTAGATCAGATTATTTTTTACTTCCTATAAGAGTTTTAAACTTTATGATGTTTGAAGTTGTGGCTGCCTCTCGAGATTAAAAACATGTTGACTTATGTTTTTAATGGTAGAGTGGAATACAAAGCAATAGTAATAGTAGTATACTAGGATAAGACCTGCGCCTTGCGCATGGTGAATTTATATAAAAAGTTATTTAAGAAATATTGTATAAAAATAAAATTTATATTTTTGATTGAATTAATATTTTTGGCTTTTAAACAATTTTTAAAATTTTTTGTTAATTACATAATTTGTTTATTGATGATCTCATCCCATTTTAAAAAATATTTTAAGTCAAAAAATTATTTATCACGTAAGAACCTAACGTTTAGGCCGAAGAATTTCAAGCCTACTATTTGGTTACAATGAAACTATGTCAGAGTGAATTTATCACATAATTTTTTTAAAAAATATATATGTGTTGTATAATCAAATGATCACTTTTGTTCATTCGCAATAAATTTAGGATAAAAAAAAAATCAATCTTATCTATCATATATGATATATAACTAAATTTAAATGATATTAACATAGATATATAATATATTTTAATATAGATATTTATTAAATAAGGTTTCTACTAATATGATTTTATGATTATTTGCATATTTGTGTAGAAAATTTTACACCAACAATTTTTTTTTAATGTCGAATGTTTGGTGGTTTCAATAATTTATAATCATTTAAAAACATGAAGATTTAAATATTAAAATATAAAATTTTCAATATATGTTCAATGCAAATATCAAAATATAAGTAATGTATTTTCATATGATGTATATTTTAATTTAAGCGATATGAAATATATATATATATATATATATTAACATAAACACTTATTAAAATAAAATTATTTATTCATATTGTTTTATAATCATTTTATTTTATTATATAAAAAAATAAACATTGATCATAAAAGTTTATGTGAGACTTTTAACAATTTTAGTAATTTATACTCGTTTTGAAAAATTCAAATTACAATATATACAAAAAATCTAAATTTTTATTATATGATTAATGTAATTATTTAATTTATTTTAATAATAAAGAATTAAACAAAATGATAGAAAATATATATATTGTTAGCAAATCTTTATTATTTAAAATCATTAATTGCTTTATATATTTTAAACACATTAGGTAATTCCGTAGGTTTTATTTAAGGAAAAAATATATCGTGTATCTTTGATGATCTCGTAATTAATATTGCATTATGACATAGTTAATTAATATCATACGATATCATATAATTTGTGTTATGGTTCTAGTGATATATAAAAATCGAATTGGACTAACATATTTTTCAATTTTAATGTGAGGCTGACACGTAGGATTTATTAACTACCTAATTGATTGACACATAAGCAAGAAATTTTTTTAATTATTACGAAATTGAGGTTACATCTTTTTAAATGTTCCTCAAATAATATATAGAGGATTATATAAGTGTACGATCATACTAACATTAATGCACCATATCATATTAGAACTTTGCAGTTAAATATATTTAGTTGAGAGTCATACTAGGATGAGCGACTTCCATAGAAATATTTGTGTTGCATAATATGTATATATTTTATTAAAATATAAGTATAAATAAAAAATACACCTAAAATGTACAATTTATTTACAAAGCAGTGACACTTAAATAATTAATAAATATTTTTTATCTTTTCCTAATTTAATAAATAATTTTCTAAACCGATCATAAACTTTATAACTATCTAATTACACTTTAATGCTGCACAAAAACTAACTAATCCTAACTATTAGCATTTATTATTTTATGTCATTTTAAAAAACCATTAAACATACTTAAATTCATTTTCAACTAATTAATATTAAAACATAAATTTATAATAACTAATTAATAAACATGAGAAATAAATAATGCTATATTGATTACAAAACAAACTTAAACCAAGAAAGAACTGTTTTAGATAAATTATTAATAACTAATTAATTAATGACAAAACAAACATAAATCCGTCACATAAATAGATTTAGGTACCCATTAATTAAATACAATATTTTTTTAAGGTATATAGTTATTTTCATCATTTATTACTAATAACTAAAAAATAAAATTCATATAAAATAATCATTTATATAATATATAAATAAAATATAAAATAGTGTATAAATATATTATTCTGCGCATATTTTCATATAAATAATAACTCAATGTAAATTTATCATTATAAATGTTGAAGAGAATAAAATATTTAACACCAAATTTTAAATAGTATATATAACAATTTTATTATTCATTATAACATTTCTATATGTTATCTCAAGTGCTTCCAAGTCACTAATATAATAGTATTTTATAAATTTTGAAATATTTTTTAATTCTATTTTATTACTATATAAAAAGTTCTTCAAGAAAATTTTAATTTAAAAAAATAAAAAATTAATCTTAATACCATTAATTTCCTTTTTATATACAAATTTTAGAAATACTATTTAGTTCTACTTTTTGATAATTATAAAAAAATATATTATTTTTTAATTTATACAAATTTATTAAATATATTTTAAGAAAACTAGATAAAACCTATCTACAAATATAATTTTAAATGTATATATTTCAATTAGTAAATATAAATTTTAAACAAAAAAAATATTTGTTTTATTTATTTATTATGTTTAAGTAAACTATAATTTATATTAAAATATTGGTAAAATAATAATAGAATCTACGCTAGTGTCACAAACATGCAAAGGCTTATATCATGTGATTCTAATTGCATTACTTGTCCGGATCCTAAGCTAAGAGAATAAAATACTCTTATACTATGAATTTAAGATGCACCAAAAACATTTGTAAATAAAATACTCTTATAGTTACTGAGTTTTTTTAGCCTGCCTTATAGTTACTGACTTTCTGAAGCTGAAGCCGAAAAGATAGGTTACAGACATACAGACTTGCAGTATCTGAATGACCAACTTTATGCATACTAAAAAATCAAAACGTTATAGAAACACATTAAACATACGAGATAAACTGAATAAAAGTGTAATTCTTTAATTAGTGGGTAAAAATCTTAAAACCCCTGAAACAAATAGAATACTATTGGTAAATTATAAAAGAAGGTAGAATGTATTTCTTAATTAAAAAAAAAACTCTGAAATCTTTTTCCACTTTAAGAAATCCCTTACAATTGATACAGCTACCAAAGTTTTAATTAACTCAATTTCGATAGAGTTCAAAAAAAAAGAGAAGAAACATTTCACCTCAGTTCCAACAGATTCTGAAATTATAAATTATGAGACATTGATAATTTTGACAACGTCAACGAAAATAGTCCTTGATAAAATAGAAACTAACAAATTGCTTTATATGATAAATAAATAAAATTAAAAATAATTGGAAAGACTGTCTCTTCAAAGCCTTCCTGGCATCACAAGACGGACCAAAAGTAAATCATTCGAGAGAAAACAAAACACAAAGAAACACATGTATTTTCTGCTACTACTAAGCAATAAGAGGAGAGTTAAGTGGTAACAAAGTAGTAGTGTTCAAATTCAAGTAACAAAGATACTAATCAAGTTATCAATCAACGTTAAAGCATGAATCCATGTGTCAGGGCATTGACATAAACATAAGATGATCAAAATTCAATCTAGAGTGTTCATGAAACAATCAATCAAATTCTAATGCAATCAAGTATGCATGATTAACAAGTCTATTAACTTTATAAGTTTTTCTAACATCAAATTTCTTTGGTTAAATAAAAAAATAGTATTTTCATCGATCTTGGACGAGGACATTGCTTGGATGCTGGCAGGCAAGGTTGGACGCTGAAGCCAGCTGCTGGATGCCCGAGTCCTTTTGAGAAGTAATTGAGTGGTCGGCCAGTGGTTGGTATGGGCGGTCAGGTTTGTACGCTGGGATCGTCCGGACTTGCCAAGTGCTTTATTTATGCTCCTCTCTAATGCTTTGATATAACCACTCCAAATCCTATATCACACAAATGCACATGCATAAACGATGACTAGACATTATTAAAATGCAATACATCAGTAACATTATGGGTTTGACATTTCAAATTAATATAACGAACTTGATAGCTATTGTAGAAAAAAAAAAAACAGAAAGAGAAATATGAGATAGTTTCTATGTTGCTACTATTTTAGTTATGTAACCTATATAATTGACATTTCAAATATATTCAAGAATTTAATTTTTCATGAGACAATAATATAAATATAGTTAATTTCGATGTTCGCTTCATATGTTTTAGTATCGTATAGCTGTTTAGACTGTAGTATAAGTCGCATTATTAATGGTTAGTTTACATTTATTAGTTCAATAAAATCTTTTTTTTTTAGTTTAAATTTGCATTTGTTTTAATTGTTAGTATTTGTTTTCTTTGAATAAGCTTTACGATTTGAAACACATTTACTTTTTGTTGAAATGCAACATTTTGTTTGCGTTTAATGTTAATATTTGCACTTTTCCAAAAAACAATGTATAAAAAGGTGGAATTTTTTTTTTTCGCATTAACTAGCATTTGAAACAACCAAATATGACAAACAAAATATATTCACAAGAAAATTATAGTTGAAAACGTGTTACCACTTTCAACTATTATTTTTCTCTACTCATTTACATTGTGTATAATAAAAATCTACTTTCGACCCATATTATAAGTAGAAACAAAGGTCTATATATAAATACTGGTTGTCAAATGTTCATGAGTCATCATTTCTCAAGTTTGTAACCAACAGAAGAGAGAAAATGGCATCGAAGCTACTTGTGGTTAAGCTTTGTTTAATTCATGATGCTACTTGTGGTACGTTGATTTACATAAACACAAACTTTATTTAGTACAATAAACTATATCATCGCTATTGTAGAAGTATATTATAATGACATACTAGAGTTTGACCCGCGCTTTCAAAGCGCCGATTATTTTTCAATCAAATATTTTTATAGTTTATAAAATTGTGTACGTTTTTGTTTTTAAAATTTTAATATATAAATGACCAATAATTTACCGCTATTATAGTTATTTTGTTAATTGTCGGTTTTATATAAAATACATATATGTGTGATTACTTTGATAACACGTATGTTAATTGTCGTTTATATCAGAATGATAAAAAATAGTTATAAAGATGAAATGATTTTGATCCGTGTTTTGAAATATTTTACGTTGTAAAATCTAATAAAAACACATTATATATTTTGTTATGGATGTTAAAATCAGAAAACCCGCTCCACTAAAACATGTTCTATTTACGAACGATTATATTTAAATTTTATCTCGTTTAAACCTGTTTGTTTTATCAAATCTTGTTCAATTTAAGAATCATCTTATATTTTTATAGATTTTTTATATATTAAATTTAAAAAACTGTAACATAACATGTCTTATGTAGACCACTCTAATAAAAAAATTATCATGGAAAAAATTTATCATGTGTAATAACATATCTTGTATTTTATTAATATATTGTATGATTGATGAAATAACTCATAAATGTATAATCGTAAAAATATCAAAATAACATTTTTAATATACTATAAAAATATAAAAATTAGTTAATTTTAATTATTTTCTTTAATATATAAAATTTTAAATTATTTATCAATTAAATATTATTGATTTAATATTTAACTTTATACAAATTTATAAGTTAAACTATATTGTAAATTTTAAAAGTATTGGTTATTTATGTGTATATACTTTAGTTTCCTTGTATAATTAACAATAATTAATATATTATATTATTTAACTATATTTATTACTTAGTTTAATAATTTGAAAATTTATATTGATATTATTATAATTTTTATTGTGTATATAGGTTAAAATTAAATTAATATTAATATATAATAATTATTTAATAATAATGACAAAAAGATTAATTTATATAGATATATTTATAAAGTTCAATATTTTTTAAATAATATATATTTATATTTATAGAAAATATAGCAAGATTTTATTAGATTGTAATCTTTGAAAAAATCTTTATAAATATCTTTTTAGTTAGTTACCATAGTTAGTTGAGAACATATGGTAAGATTTAATTAATAATAAGGTTAGAAGTGTATTTAATATAATCTAATAGTATTTTTAAAAAATTTCCACCTAAAAGCAAGTTTGGTCCAAAATTGTGCTTATGTTTTAATAGTATTGATTTATATATCACTATTGTGTATGTCAATATTCAATAGTATTATTGTAGGTAAAGAGAAAAGACTCGACATCTCACTGAATTGTTTATATTTGTAGGTCCCAAACGAGTTCACAATAGGCCTACTCAGAAGTGTCATCTAAAGCTTAATTTTACCGTGGTGCAAGCCTACTGGTGAGCTGCCGGCACCATCATACACTCCAACTCAGAAGCACCAATCACCGTATACTCTAACGCCGGAACTTACTCCGGAGCTTCCACCCTCGCACACTCCAACTCTAGAGCTCTCACCACCGTCGTACAACCCTACTCCTGTGTTCCCTCCATCGTACACTCCAACTCCGGAGCTGCCACCATCATACATGCCTACACCAGAGCTTCCTGCTCCTTCACTGGCGCCTTATTAATCCATATTATTGCGGTCCATGAATGAGAATTCAAATTGGTTACACTATGGCACATGAAATAAACAAGGATATTTCTATTCAAAAAAATAAATAACACAAGCACATTGCTTTTATAATTATTAAATGAAGCAAGGTCTGTATTTTGATCACTATTTGTTATAGAATAAGAAGAGGGTGTTTTGCAAAAGTAACCCAAAACAAAAAGTCAAATGCAAAACTAACCTATGATTTTTTTTGGAACTTTCATGTGCTTTTTGTACCCTAAAAATTGGATTATTCATGAAAATGTCATTTTTTATTTTTTATTTTCAAAATTGATTGTTTTACTTTATCATCCTCACCATCATCTCTTATTTACAATATTCTCATTGCCATCAATACATCAACCACCATGAACAACCAATTTGAAGCTCTTAATGCACCTAAAATTTGATTTTCACTCTTCCTAAATTATTTTTATGCAAAAACCTACATCTCTCTTTACTTTCTCTCTATAATCACCCAAAAACTCAATTGCTGGCATTTAAACATTCAAATATTCATGTACCCATTCAAGTTCATAATTACTGGTCATTAAAGAGTGAGATCGATTTCTGGGTGAATTTCTGTGTGTTTGGAGAAGCTAAGCAAGTTACCTCAGTCGTTGAAGGTATGGAATTGAAACTCTTTTCTGAATTGTACATCGGAAGACTTACATGTAAGTCGTCTGACACCCAGACGACTTACAAAGAAGTCGTCTGGGAGTACGACTTACAAGTAAGTCGTCTGGTCAATACATAGGTTAGTTTTGCATTTGACTTTTTTAGTATTTTCTTGAGACAACTTCCACATAAGTCGTCCAGATTTTCAATGTTAACAAAAAAAAATCGAAATTTATTCAGACGACTTACATGTAAGCAAAATTCAGCTCCTTGAACTTGAGGAAGACTCCCAACTTTGAGTCCCTCGGCTCCTGGAATTCGTTTGGATGTAGAGCAGCCCTGATGGTAGAATACAACTTTGTATCATCAGTATGATACAAAATGCTTTTGACTGGTTCAGACTCTTCCCCTAAGGTAAATAACCTTTTCGGAAGTTCTGGTAAATCCATTTTCAGTATGCAAAACAATCAAAACCAACATCTCAAACACAAAACCAAACAGAGAAAGGTTTATAAACTAGTAAATTTAGGGGTTAGAAGACTTTATGGTAAGTCGTCTAGGTAGAATGTGTGTAGATGACTTCTTTGTAAGTCGTATAGGTAAGAAAATTTTCAGATAAGTCGTCTGTACTAGACGACTTATCTGAAAGTCGTCTGGTACTATACGACTTACATGGAAGTCATATGAGACAAGACGACTTATCTGGAAGTCTTCTAGAACCTACAGATCTGAAAATTGTGTTACACGTACAGATCTTACGATTGAAGTAACTAACTAGATTGAACGGCTACAAATGGATGAACTTACAATCGAAGGCGAAGAAGTATTGGTCGGCAATGACAACAGTGGTTACAGATCTGCAAAACAAGAAGGGAGAGAAGAAATAAGACTATAAAAATTAGGGTTTAACGGTGGCAAAACGATTCGCCTTAAGAAAAACACTGAACAACAACAAAGAGGAAGAACTTACCGGTGGTGAGATCGGCGGCGAAGTTCAACGAAACACAAACGTTTAGATCTGGAAAAAAATGAAGAGGGTTATTACTATTCCTCGGCCGTGACGGAGAAACGATATTCGACGAAAGAAACGAAGTGACCGGTGGTGAGATCAACGGAAAACGGCTAGAGGTTTCGACGGAAGACGGCTATGGTTTTGATGAAAAAATCGCATTTGAAATCGCCTTAGAGAGAAAACGGCTAAGGTTTCTTTTTTTCCAGCAAACAGTGAAAATAACAGTGAAAAATAACTATTTATATTTTCGATAAAAAATAGTTAGATAAATGTAATTTGGTAAAAATAAAAGTTTTGTACGGTTTAGAAGACTTCATGGAAGTCGTCTGGTTTTAGACGATTTACCAAGAATTCGTCTTAGACGACTTACTGGGAAGTCGTCCGAAACCCTAAATATAAAACCTAACTCAAATAACTAACAAAATTAAATTAAATATTTCGTTAAACTTAATATCAACTTTAAAAGTGTTTAATATACACAAATCTAAACACATATACCTCAAATTTAAAATTTTCAAGATAAAAGTTAAGCTTCCAAACTCTAACCCCTAAATGTATGTACAATACTACAATATATGTTACCAAATCACAAACCAACTAATACCATCACTTACTTCATTTATCTCATCTAGGTTTAAATCAATTAAATTTTACTAGATCTTAATTTATATCATTTACAAATGTTTATAATTACATTATAAACATTTTCCCCCTGTCAAAATATTTTTTATAAAATTTATAAATTATTTTTAAAATTTACTTTTCCAGACGACTCTCTGAAAGTTTAGGTTTGCATTTAAAATCAAGTTTAGGTTTGCATTTCATTCAAATTGGAGTTTAGGTTTGCATTTAAAATCAAGTTTCATGTCAAATTTGGCAATTTTCCCTTATAATAGAATACATACATTTCAGTAGCCTATATCTATATAATCACAGAGGTCTATACTAAATAAAACACCATCAACCCACGAAGCTACACACTTCAAAACACACATAATTCAAAGGCTCGAGTTATCAGAAAATATCATGCAATACAATAATTACAACATACAATACTATAAATCTGAAAATAAAATAACAAAAGTCTATACTACACCCATAGAAACATAATAGAATACACATACTTCAAATCTTATTCAATCACCATCAACCCACACATCGACAAAGTCCAAAAGTACACAGCCCCAGAGCCGATTAATGAATCCACTAAATCAGTTTCCGCTGTAACTCACTTGTTAATTTTCGCATTGGATTTGAGTTTTCATATGTCGGATCTGCAATAACGAGATGTGGTAGTCCCATTATACATCTGAGGGCCTCTAGTAACCAAAACTTTTATCCTTTTATATGTCGCAATTGTTTCTCAACAAAGTTGCAGCCCTGCGATTGTGGACAAATACACCGTAGCGCTCGCCGCGTTTAGAATGAACACATATGTCTACTTGTGCAATTTCTTTCGCCATATCGTCTTCCTTGCTTGAGAAAAACAGTATTTTTCCAGTTTATTTATTTGTCCTCTTCTCTCATGAGTGCATCTAACCAGTTTAACCGATGTTATGCGAAATATGTTAGAAGAGCATTTTTGTTTAACAACAACGTAGTATATAACATATTCTAACTATGTCTTCGTTATATGTAGTTCGTAAACTGAAAAAAAAAATTGGTTGTGAGATACAATTTTCCAAAAAGGAAAGAAAAAAACACACAGCGGCCATGACCTAAGTAAGAAGCCCCAAATTGGGGATTGTAAAATCACTAAAAATTCGAAAGCACTTGAGAAACAGAAAAGCGCCATGTCCTAAAAAAGAATTCAATTTCTCCCCCAAGGAAATGTGGCGCTTTTACACTTGCCATTTCTATATTCAATCTAATCTGTCTCTCCTTTTCTCGCAATCTCCTTTCCCCTTCCATGTCCGAGAATACGAAGATGACGAGGGCTGCGGCGAAACGAAAAGCCTCCACAGCGTTTGCGACTGCGGAAGAAATCCTAGTTAGCAAGAAGAGAGTTGTTCTCGGAGAGCTTACCAATGTTGTACCCAATCAGGAAAGAGAGATCCAAAAGCCTAAATTAACTCTCATCCCTGCGAAGAAGCTGACGAAGAATGCTCCCATACCTCCTCCACCGATCCTAGATTTCGAATCTGGATCCGTCGATCCTCAGATGTGTGGTCCTTATGTCGCAGACATCTGTGCGTATCTCCGAGAAATGGAGGTAAGCATAGTTTGCTCCTATTACATAACTGAAGCACTGCTTGTTGTGTAATGCTGAATGATTGTTTGATGAAATTCAGGGGAAGCTGAAACAAAGACCTCTACATGATTATATTGACAAGGTTCAGAATGATGTAACGCCTAACATGAGAGGGGTTTTAGTGGACTGGTTAGTTGAAGTTGCTGAGGAATATAAACTTGTCTCCGACACACTCTATCTCACTGTCTCTTATGTCGATAGATTCTTGTCCTTAAAGCCTATTCACAGGAAGAGGCTTCAGCTCCTGGGAGTTTCTTCAATGCTTATTGCCTCGTAAGCATCTTAATCCCTCTCTCTCTCTCTCTTTCCTGCGTATTGGTGTTGTATAAAATCTTATTAACTAGTAAAATCTTTTGCATTGGAAAAAGTAGGATGTACGAAGAGATTAATCCTCCTAAAGTGGAAGATTTTGTGTACATCACTGATAATACGTTTACAAGACAAGATGTGGTGTCCATGGAGGCAGATATACTTCTTGCGCTACAGTTTGAGTTAGGATGTCCAACCATTAAAACCTTCCTAAGGTTCCATTTGGATGATATACTTTGGTGTTTATACTTAATATATCTTGTTCTCATTTTGATTGTTGTGCCCCTTTTTCTATGTTGGGTTTGTTCAGACGGTTCACAAGGGTTGCTCAAGAGGATTTCAGTGTAAGCTCAAACCCATGAGCATTTGCAACTTACACTGTTGTCAATTTTTCTTAGTTCTTGGTGTTTTCCACTCCTTTGCAGGAGTCACTATTGCTGATGATAGAATTCCTCTGTTGCTATCTCTCAGAATTGAGTCTGTTGGATTATAGCTGTGTGAAGTTCTTGCCGTCTCTTTTGGCTGCTTCAGCCATCTTTCTTGCGCGATTCATCATCCGTCCAAAACATCATCCTTGGGTAAGCAACCAGAGGAGCCATGACTGTTTCTTTTAGAGAAAGTTGTGTTATGTTCTAATTTTCTGTCGGTGATATGAAAACAGAATCAAATGTTAGAAGAATACACAAAGTACAAGGCGTCTGATCTACAACAATCTGTGAGTATCATTCATGACTTGTATCTAAGCAGAAGAGGGAACGGTCTAGAAGCTGTCAGAAATAAATACAAGCAACATCAGGTAAAAAAATCAACACTACAATGATAACATTTTACAATAATTTCTATTTGATAATATCTGCTTCTCTTGGGTGCTACAGTTCAAGTGTGTTGCGACCATGCCTGTTTCACCTGAGCTGCCTCTTACTTTCTTTGAGGATATTACCATTAGAGACAAGGTGTAAACGTAAAGAAGCTTGAAGCTTTGGGTTGGAAGTTGTTAGTGCCTGAATTTGGGTTTGTATATAACTGTCACTAGATTGTAGTTTAGTATTGAAAATCCTTTTTGCTTGGCCATTTATTTCAATGGCCATGAGTATATTGATTGTTTAGTTTTCTGCTTTTATATGATGTTATCAGTGCAAAAGCCTATTTAGATCATACTGTGAGTATCGCTTTACTATCAAAAAACAAAACAAAAAAGTACAACAAAGAGCTGTCATGTCACATTCGCAAAAGCTATGCTAAATAGACTCCTTATCACCAGTTTGGTGTTTTGAATATGTATAGAGGATGAATTTTGTTTACCGTTGTATCTTCAAAATGTAACGTATGGCCTGAGGGGCAGTTATTTTTGTGCAGCTAGCTATCGGAGACTGTCACTCTTTTGGGAAGTTCTATGGAAGAGGAAGAAGGCCAAGGAGAAGGAATAAAGTTGCTGTGTGAAATGAGGTAGACTATAAAGGCAACATAAGCGGTTGTCCAGACGCAGACCGTAACTCCAAACATAAACCCGTTAACTTCTGAAACAAAGAAATCCAACAGAAGGTACCCATTGATAATCATCACAAGTGCAGCCAGTCCAAGCTATTCTCTGCAAGATAAATCAATAAAATCCAACCAATTCACAAAACTTAGACTTGTGAGTCTCTATTCCATTAAGGACAAACTGGTTAGAACTTCTATAGTAAAAGAAGTTGAAATGAACCTGGAGAATAGGTCCAATCTTGAAATCTCCCATAACTTCTTCTTTAGATACCAATGTTAGAAGAGGGAGAAGAGCAAAAGGAATCTGTACAGACTGAAGCACATTGAGCCATTCATTCAAAACATCCAAGGACGCTTCAGAAGTGTTAAACACGATTGCTACAATCATGGTGGGCACAATAACACAGCTTCTTGTTATCACTGCCCTCATCCATTTCTTAAGCCGGAGGTTCAGAAACCCTCCCATTATAAACTGTCCAGCATATGTACCGGTTATCGTACTGCTTTGTCCGGCTGCTAACAACCCTATTCCCCAGATATAGAGAATCGGAAGAAGCCCACCTCCAAACTTCTCTTGAAGATACTGACCAGCATTAACTAAGCCAATGTTATTAGCTTTCTCGGTTCCGTAAAACCCTTTTGCAAAGACAGTAGTCACAAACAAGTTAATCATGAAGGAGATGAAAAGTGCGACATATGACTCGATCAAATAGTAATTTAGCGCCTCTTGAACCCGTGATTTCCTCTTTGGATTGATTTTCCTGGACTGTACAAGAGCCGAATGCAAGAACACATTGTGAGGCATTATGACACAGCCAACAACACCTACAGCTTGCCTAATCGTCTTTGAGCTAAGTCTTGGAAGTAAAATACCTACCATGACCACAAAGATCTGATCTTTTTAGCAAAGAGAGAAAAAATCAGAGAGAATGAAAGAAGCAAATGGTCTTCTTTTGTTACCTATCATAAGTTCTTTTCCACTTGGCTTGGTTTTACCAAACATCCAAGCAAAAGACAAACCCATAGTTGCAATCAAAACTGCAAAAACAGCTTCTAACTTCCTCACACCATAATTCTCTAGAAACAAAAATAATAAACTGTTTGCAAACAATCCATTAGACAAGCTTTCGAGAAAAACAAGCCAAAGGAAAAGCAAATATTCCTAATTTCAGATTAAAGCATAGATCTTTAAACAAAGTTTTCTACTGATATGTGAGTTTCAAACTCAGTTAGCTCTAAGAGATCAAGAACAGAGCAGAGAAGAGCCAAAAGGGAAAGCAAACTTCAAATTTCTCCACGTAGCCACAGATTCTAAGGAAGAAGAAGACTCACCAATCGGACGCCGTAATGACCACACCGGCCCAGAGAGGCAATACGCCACGGCTAAGAATCTGAATCGCTATTGCACTACCGATAACCTCTTAAATATCAGCTCCGATCAGAGCAAGCTCCGCCATAGACCAAAGCACATACCTAGCCCAAGTCGGATACTCGTCTCGGCAGAGCTCAGCCAGATGTCGACCGGTGGCAACACCAACTCTAGCGGAGAGCATCTGAATCAGTAATCCCATGGCGGTGGCCCACATTAGGAGCCATAACAGAGAATAGCCAGCGATGGCACCAGCTTGTAGATCTCCTTCTAGATTCCCTGGATCTAAGAACGCTATGCTCATCAGGAAACCTGGACCGGCGAACAGCCAAAGTTTCCGCCATGAGAACGGAGGTGTGGCGTCGTCTCTGGCGGGATCGCCGGCAGATTCGAAATCGACGATCACGATCTTGTCACGAGATTCGAACGCGGCCTCGGATTCGGATCCATATTCTTCCTCGTCGGAATTAGAGGGAAGAGATTGGGGAGGAAGAAGACGGTCAGCTTCCTCCTTTTTCTCCGCGACCTTGACGTCATTTTCCATAGCCTAACTAAGCAGGAGAAGGGGAATATTCCGTGAGAGTATGATCGGAATATACTCCCAGCGGAGAGAAGGGGGAGAGCAAGTGGAGGTGACGTATAGGTTGCAGTTCACCACTTGAGCATCCTTTTCCTTTGATTATGTTTATGTCACACACTAAGAAATTAAAAGCAATCCCCCTTCTTTTTTTTTGATCAAACAGCATTCTTTCTTTTTGTTCTCATCTTTTTATACCAAATTATATTATTATTGCTTTAATAACCGATTAGATAGGTAAATGACTATGAAATACAATGGTGTGCAATTAGTTACCATTTATACCTAACAATACAGAAATAATAGGGTTAGTGAACCCAATATACACATTGTAGAGGAAAATTGGGTAATTGTGCAATATTTTTAATTAGTTTGCGAATCATGTATATGAGATGGTAACACTGATTTTGATACCCCTTTAAGACCATGATTAAAAGGAGTTCTTAGGGGTATAAGTCTCATGAATAGTGTAAGAACTGATTTCAAAAATTGTTAATTAAAAACCGGTTCTTATAGATTTTTTGCACTGTTTGCGGGTCCCACCGACACATGGCGGTCTGCGATTAGTTTGATTTCAATATATATTTTTTAGATAAAAAATAATAATTAAGAAACCCATATGGATTTCTAGGGTTAATCATGCTCTAAGAGAGGAAGAACACCTACCTTATGTACATGTATCTAGATAGTGTAGTATGACACTAAGATAGAGAGGTCAACTTGCAGGATTTTGTGTCAGATAATTGTCAGTCATGTGGGTAGTTTATTTGGAGTCGGTGGGAGAGTGCCACGTACGGGTGAGAAGATAATTGTAACTTTAACATTTGCATAATCAACGTGGTTCCACTTATTTGCTCAAATCTCTAGAGACACAAAGAATTATAAGAACAACAATTCTTATTAGCTTTAGAAAATTCTCAAAACTAAAACTTTCAATGTTTCTCTCTTAGATCTTATGAAACACATCTCCATTAGACTTATATTTATATGAAAGACAATTCCCCTTAAAATGTAGGATATGAGAAACATAAACTTAATCTAATAAAAACTAGCTTTCTTTTCCTATTCTAGATTTCCTTTTCATGTTTTATCTCTTAACATATTAATCATCTAATAATATGTTAAGTTTTCACAAGCTTGGAATTATCCAACATTCACCCCTTAATTCCAACTTGAATTAGGGAGATCAATTTCTTGAACTCCAATTAAGCTCTTCATTTGCTTGAACTTAATTCTTGTTAATGGCTTGGTAAGGATGTCGGCCTTCTGCTCAACACCCGACACTTGCTCCACTTCAATTTGTCCATTCTCCACACACTCACGAATGAAGTGATACTTCTTGAGTACATGCTTACTCCTTCCATGGAAAACTGATTTTTTTGTTATAGCAATGGTTGATTTGTTGTCGATCCTAAGTGTGACCCTCTTGCCTTCTTCACTTAGTATTTCACTCAACAAGTCCTTGATCCATATAGCTTGCTTTGCTGCTTGTGTTGCTGCCATGAACTCTGCTTCACATGATGACAATGCAACCATATGTTGCTTCTGCGACGTCCAATTAATCAATGATGAACCGTAGTAAAATGCATGTCCTGACGTGCTTTTCCCGTCATCGAGACCAATGTTGTGACTGCTGTCACTGTAACCAACGACACTCCTTGACCCATCTCTCTTGAAAAACAGACCGAAGTTTGTTGTTCCTTTTACATACCACAGTATGTGCTTGATGGCTTGTCCATGAGAGTCTCTCGGATTGTGCATGTATCTGCTTAGAACACCCACTGCGTAACACAAGTCGGGTCATGTGTGAAGCAAATACCTCAAACATCCTATGGTTCTTCTGAACTCCATTGCATCTATCTCTAGTTCATCTTCAGCTTTTGAGATTTTCAAGTTCGACTCCATTGGAAATTGGGTTGCGTTACACGTCTCCATCTTTGTGTCACACAAGATTCCTTGAGCATACCTTTCTTGTTTTATTCTGATTCCATCTGCTCCTTGAATCACCTCAATGCCAAGGTAATACGTTAGCTTTCCTAGATATGACATCTCGAACTTTTTTGACATCTCAAACTTCTTTGACATCTCCTCCTTGAAACGCTTAATCATTTAAGAGAAGTTTCTGTCACAAAAAGATCATCAACGTAGATGGCTATGATCAAGACGTCTCCTCCTTCAGTCTTGGGGTACACTGATGGTTCCTTCGTGCACTTCTCAAATCTTATCTCCTTCAAAACCTGATCGAGTTTAATATTCCAAGCTCTTGGTGCTTGGCGTAACCCATACAAAGCTTTGTGTAATACATACACTCGATCCTCTTATCCTTTCTTCTCGAAACCTTCGGGTTGAGTTACATACACTAACTCCTTAAGATCTCCATTCAAGAAAGCGGTCTTCACGTCTATATGATGTATCTCCCAACCATTAGTTGCTGAGAGGGCTATCAAGAGCCTAATAGTTTCGAGACGTGCCACAGGTGCAAACAGTTCATCAAAATCTATTCCTTGTCTTTGTACATAGCCTTTTGCCACAAGTCTCGCCTTATACTTGTTCATTGTACCATCCACCTTTTTCTTTATTCTGTAGATCCACTTTAACCCTATTGGTTTCGCTCCAGCTGGTCTATCCACAAGCTCCCACATCTTGTTTCTTGTGATAGACTCCATCTCGGCCACCATTGCTTCAACCCAGTCTTGTATGTGTTCAGCTTCAAGGTAGTTCTTTTGCTCGCCATCTACTATGAGCAACAGCATTGCACATTCTTGTTCTGCAAGTAACACATAGTCATCGAGATACTTAGGTTTTGTTATGGTTCGGTCGTGTCTAGTCACCAACGGTTGAACTCAACCGTCTTAGTTTTCATTGTGATCAGTATCTTCTTCTTCTTCCTCATCTTGGTTTATAGCTTCATGTTCATGATCACCACCTTGATCATTACCTTCTTCTATATCACCTTCATGTGGAATCTTAAGCATACTTGGTTCACAATCTTCTTGGTTTGTTGTAGTCGACCAATCCTAAGATTTCTCCTCTTCGAAGATCACATCTCTACTCACCATCACCTTTCATGTGACTGGATCATAGAGTCTATAAGCTTTAGAACCCGACTCGGTTCCAAGATTGATCACACACTTTGATTTCTCATCTAGCTTCTTTAGGTGTGTCACACATATTTTTGCATGTGCTACACAACCGAATATCCTCAAGTGCTTGAAATTTGGCTTCCTCGATGTGAGACACTCATATGGTGTTTGATCCTTCAAGGCTTTTGTAGGAACTCTATTGATGAGGTAAGTTGAATGTCGTACAACTTCCCCCATAAGTAGTTCGGCATCTTCATTGCCTTCAACATACTTCTTGTCATTCCCATTAAAGTTCAGTTTCTTCTCTCTACAACACCGTTTTGCTGAGGTGTGTAAGGCGCGGTTATGTGACTTTTCACTCCATTCTCTTCACAAAATAGATTAAACTCAGCTGAGGTAAACTCTCCTCCTCTATCGGTGCGAAATGTTTTAATGGTCGACCCGGTTTGCTTCTCTACACTCTCCTTAAACCTTTTGAACCGATCGAATTCCTCACTCTATTCTTTCATAAGTATAACCCACATATACCTAGAGAAATCATCAATCAAGACAAAGACATACTTATTATTTGCTGGCGTTGGTGGTGTGATTGGTCCACACAAATCTCCATGCTATAACTGGGAATGGTCTAATGGCTTTGTCGCACAAAACATGGCTTTAGCTGGGAATGAATGTGTAATCTGCTTTCCTGCTAGACATGCGTCACACACGCTTTCTTCGTGTGTTACACTCGGCATTCCTACAACCATCTCCTTCTTTACCATGTTGTTCATCACTCCATTGCTTATATGTCCTAGTCGAGCATGCCACCTCCATGTAGCATCTTCATCTTTGACATGTAAACATTCTGGGTAGCTTATCTCCATAGATGTCTTGTAGAGGCGGTTTGGCGATCTTCTAACACATACTAGCAACCTTCCACGTGATCTGTGAGTGTTAAGCAGACATCTTTCACGTTAACTTCACATCCATTTTCTGTTGCTTGTCAAAGACTCAATACGTTATGCTTCAGGTCGGGTATATAACATATGTCTTTGAGCGCCTTCTTCTCACCAGTCTTGCACAAAAAATTAATAACACCCTTTCCAACGATATCAGCACACGATCCATCACCAAAATTCACATTCCCTTTGGTGTTTAGATTCAAACTCGAAAAGAACTCCTTGCTCCCTGTCATGTGACTACTTGCTCCATTATCCAAATACCAAACACTTGCATCGCCTTTGTTGATATCTAGATTCTTATGAATCACTTTATCTTCATTCAAGAACACCACCTCGTGTACATAGAGTGCATCGGCCTTTTGTGTCTCGGTGATATATTGCGTTTTTAGCGTATTCTAACTCATGTTTTCAACCGTTTTTCGAGTCTTGTTCTTGTTTTTAAAGTCTTTTCAGGTTAGGAATGCTTTAGGATGAAGTTTTGAGCACAGGGAGCAAGGAAAAGGAGAATGGGCGAATTAAAGGCAGATCGATCGATCCAAGGAGTGGATCGATCGATCTCGATATGCAAT